>PVKS010042851.1:0-15196 GCA_004027875.1 Aplodontia rufa | reverse complement strand
TTAAGACGTTGCAAAACACCATTAAAAAGGCAAGTAAAAGAGCAGATATTTATAATACATCTGAAAATTACTCTTATATGGGACATATAATTCTTGCAAACACATTTTTTTAAGACCCGAAGTTGTTAGGGGAACACAAGGTTAAGAGAATAAATCCATACAATGGGCCCACTGTGCTGCCCTCCCCACCACACACACATGCTTTCTTTCCAAGAAGCAATTAGTCTGCAGCTCTACCTGGCTTAAGTGAACAGAATGTCATATGCCTCAGCAAACTGTTTATCTGCAGGAGAAATGCAGGCCCAAAATAATGTTGACAAGAGGAACCCGAGTTACCCTGAAGTGGGGAGACTTTTGTGACCCTTTTCAGACCAGCTCCTGAAACTCAGGGAGATAAGGATAATTCCAACTAACCATAAAATGTGTAAGAATTTATGATTAAGAATCCATTCGGAACCAATCATCATGGGTCAAGATGACCTACAGTTGTCATGGTAGTGGGGACTTGAAAGTCAGATGTCATCTTTTGGAATTCAGAAGGTGGACCTGGGTGGGACTCTCTGGAGACTTCTCTGGGATCCCTAATAAAATTGGAGTACAGCAGAGGCACATTGTCCCTCTCCTCTCTGAGAAAACCCACTTTCTCCCTTGACAGTGGCCCCTTTCCCTTTTCTTATTCCTTCAATAAGTCATTTCTGTTACTCTTAAGTGACATACCTAAATTTTTCCTACTTGATTGCAAGAGTCAGTGTTTGAAGGGGTAGTCTATGTGCTGCCTTAGTTTCCTGGAAGGCCCCATCTCCATAACAAAGTGGAAGGAGAGGAAGCATGGAAAGAGGTTGAGAGAGAAGCAGGGGAATTCCCATAGTTCAAAATTTGAAAGATGGTGAAAGCGTGTAAGTTGAAAAATCTACCTCCCTGTTCTCCAGGTGCCCAGCACCCTCCCCAAAATGCAATCAACTATATGTGTCTTTGGAGAGCTCTGGTCTTCATAATTAGGCAATTATGTATATATTCAGATTCCCCCTTATTATACAAACAGTAGCAAACTGTAACTCCTCTGTTTCTTGCTTTTTTTCACTTTAGTCAATATATCATGGAAATCCTTATGATGCTGGGTTTTTGAGATAAGGCCGGATTCTCTGATCCCCCTGCCAGATGAAGTTGGGCTGGCTACAGAATTCTGTGGCCGAGGTAGCCCATTTTCAGTGTTTGCAGCTTTTTCCAGTTAAAACTGGGAATTTGGGCTGGTTGCAGCTCTCTGCAGCCCTAAGTGTTAGCAGCTACCCAGCTAAGAGCTGGGATTTCCCTGTTACTGTTGGAAGTGCGTTGCAAAAATTGGAAACTTGGGGAAAACTTTTTTTTAACCATATTAACAACATTTTCAAAAATACGTTCAGTACGTTTTCCTTTGACATTTTCATAGAAGTTTATATACCGTTCTGGAAACTCTAGACACCTGTTTTCTAGTTAACACAGTTCACATATCCAAGTAACAAGCCTAAGTATGATCTGGAATCGTTCCTGCAAGTCTGAGCCAGTCTCAGAATTCATTTCACAGATCCATAGTGTTCTTAGTCAACCCACACTTTTGAATTTAGTCTAGATACAAGATACATTTATTAATGCTGATGATTTTGTAGCCAATTCGAATTATATCTGTCAAATGCAAGTGTAAGAACTTCAGTTTCCTATTCAGGACATTATACAAATAGACCCAGTAGCATAGTATTGTGACCTTCTTTAAAAACAGGATAGGGGGCTTGTGTTTCCAAGAAAAGGGAATGGACACAATTTTCCCTATTCCTCTCGTTAAGTATAACTACAAACCTTGGATCTCATATATAAAACAAGCATAAGAAAACTGAAAGGTGGGGAAACAGCAGATCAGTTAGGGATCTCAGGCCTTAACGTGGTGGTTGTTGCTTCATACATCACAGACTGTGTACTGGAAGAACAAGAAAACTAGAAATGCCAACAGGCAGACAAAGCCTCGAGAAAAACCGCTCCCCCAACCCAAAAAGGTAAACCCAAAGAAATTCATGACAAGATATTTCCTAATAAAACTGGCGAAAGTTAAAGACAAGAAAATGGAAAGAAGCCAGAGAGAAATTATGCACTACTTATAGCAGAAAAATAATTGTAATGACTGCACACTTCTCATCAGAAATCATACAAATCAGAAGGAAATGGCACAATATTTTTGAAGTGTTGACGGAAAAGAACAATCAACTCAGAGTTCCACATCTAGCAAAAATTCCTTCAGGAAATACAAATGGCCAAGAAATATATGAAAAACATTTTCAGTATCCTTAGCAATTAGGGAAATACAAATCAAAACTACACTGAGATTTCATCTCACACCAGTCAGAATGGCAGCCATCAAGAACACAAATGATAATAAAAGCTGGAGAGGGTGTGGAGAAAAAGGAACATTTTTACACTGTTGCTGGGATTGTAAATTAGTAAATCACTGTAGAAATCAGTATGGAGGTTCCTCAAAAGACTACAAATAGGGCAGGAGTGGTGGCTCACCAGTTACAGCGCTTGCCTGGCATGCGTGATGATGGGGGTTCGAATCCCAGCACCACGTACACAACAAAGTGTAGGAATAACGAAAGCCACATGAAGAACTAAATAAAATTGATTCTCTCTCTCTCTCTCTCTTTTTTTTTTACAAAAGACTAGGAATGGCTGGATGTGGCGGCATTTGCCTGTAATCCCAGCAGCTCTGGAGGCTGAGACAGGAGGATCGCAAGTTCAAAGTCAGCCTCAGCAACTTAGCCCTTTTATTTTATTTTGAGATGGGGTCTTACTAAATTGTGTAGGGTCTCGCCAAGTTATGGAGGCTGGCTTTGAGCTTGTGATCTTCCTGCCTCAGCCTCCCAAGTAGCTGGGATTACAGGCGTGTGCCACCTCGCCCCACAATGTGTACAATTTTTATGTCAATTAAAAAAAAACCCTTTGTGGCAAATTTCAACTTTCATAAGTCAATAATTACATTAAATGAAAATCTAAATACACATAATAAAAGACAGAGATTGGCAGAGTGGATAAAAAAGACAATCCTACAAGAAACTCATTTATACAGGTAGAACAAAAGTTAAATGATAGTAAAAGATAAGCCATGCAAACACCAATCGAAAGAAAGCAGGAAGTGTTATGTAAATATCAGAAAAAAATTGCAGTCTGAGGACATAGCTCAGGGGTGGGGAGCTCGCATGGGTATATGAGCACTCGGTTTGAGACCCAGCAGCAGAAACATACACACTCAGAAAAAAGAGGCTTTGGGGTAAAGAAAATGACGAAGGCCAAAAAGTACATTATACCATGTTAGAAAATATAGCAGTCCTTAAGCTGTTTGCACCAAGCAAAAGAGGTACAACATATGCAAAGCAAAATCAGAACAAAAGTCAGAAACTCACACCCCTCTCTCAACAACTGATAAAACAAACGAAAATGAGCAAAGGCAGAGTCTCGACAATACCATCAATCAACATTATCTAACCAGCGTTTGCGCAAAACTCCACCTAATAACCAAAAACACATCTTCTTTTTCCAAATGTCAACAAAATGTATGCCAAGATAGACCCTATTCCCAACCATAAGAAAAACCTGGGCAGATTTCAAAGAATTGAAATCCGACAGAGTGTGTACCAACTGACTGCAGTGGATTCAAACTAGATATCAATGAAAGAATGATAACAGAGTATTCTCCAAGTATTTGGAAGCTAAACAACACATGCCTATAAAAAAATCCATGGGCCAAAAAGAATTCTTGTGAGAAATAGAAAGTCCAGTGGTCCATTTCCAGAATATAGTATTTAGCCTTAAATGTAAAATTGGGATGTAAGACAGGCAGCCGGAGGGGGAAACAGGGGAAAGTGATAAGCAGGTAACTCTGAAGTGTGAAAAATTCATAGCCCCTTGACAAACAGGAGGTGAGGGGGAAGAGGGCAGCCTGACCATTATTTTTTTTTTTTTTAAAGAAAGAGGGACAGTGAGAGAGACAGAGAAAGAGAGAATCAACTTTATTTAATTTTTTCACATGGCCTTAGTTGCTCCAACACTTAGTTGTGTACGTGGTGCTGGGGTTTGAACCCGGGTCCTCGTACTTGCCAGGCAAGCACCAAAACCGCTGAGCCACCGCTCCAGCCCCAGCCTGACCATTAGAGATAAACTATAGCTCATGCCAGGCACTCACCCGCCCCCTGCCTTCCTACCGAGGGAGGTGGGGACACATTTCTTTAAATAACCCAATAGGATATAGTAAAACCTAGGCCATGTTCATTAAAATTGTGCAGCCCATAGTATTCAGCCAGTAAGGTACCTGGGAAGGGACCTTGTGCATTATGGGATAAAATGCAGATGGTAATCACTCTGGATGTACCTGCTCACCCAGACACCTGATCTTGCAAGACCACCATTAAAAGCTTCACTTTCTGTGCCTTTTGTCTCTCAGTCTTTGAATTTGGAGAGGTGAGCTTGTTTCTAACAGTCCTGAGTGAAATATTTTTAGAAATACATTAAATTGCTAGGTACACCTATAATCCCAGCGATTTAGGAGGCTGAGGCAGGAGAATCACAAGTTTGAGGCCAGCCTGAACAATTCAGTAAGACTCTGTCTCAAAACAAAAAAACAAAAAGTGTTGGGGAAGGAGTTGGGGATTTATCTCAGTGGCAGAGCACTTGCCTAGCACGTGCAAGGCCCAGAGTTCGGTCCTCAGCCCTAAAAAAAAAAAAAAAAAAAAAAAAAGGGGTTGGGGAAGTGGGGATAGAGCTCAGTGGTAAAGTGCCCCTGGATTCAATCACCAGTACCAAAAAAAAAAAAAAAAATTGAACTGAATGAAAATGAAAATACAATAAATCAAAACTCATAAATTCAGTGCTGGGAGAATGGGAGAAGGATAGTTAGAGCACTAAAAGCTCACATTAGAAAAATTAGAAAAGACTAAAGTTGGGGCTTGAGCAGTGGCTTGGTGGTTATGGTGCTTGCCTGGCATGAGTCAACACGAGGGTTCAAACCCCAGCACCACGTACACAACCAAGTGTCAGAGTAACAAAAGCCACATGGAAAAGTAAATAAAAATGATTCTCTCCCTCTCTCTCTGTCACTGTCCCTCTCTCTAAAAAAAAAAAAACAATCAAATGAGCTAAAAAAATATAAAATAAAGCAAAATAAAATGAAGCAGAAGGAGGGAAATAACTAAGACAGAAATTAGCAAAATTTAAAATAGAGAAATGGGGCTAGAGGTGTTGCTCAGTGTTAATGTGGCATAGAACCCCTGAAAGGACACCCTCTCCCCATGGGAAACTTGACATTTTAGGTTTCTCTCCGTTAAGTCAGTGATGAGTATCTGTGGGAAATCCTTTCTTCAGTTTCCTCTTTCCTGACAGAGCTCAGAGATCTGTCAGAATTCAGAGATTTACAAGCAGGCACCTACAGAGGTTTATTAAGGTTTTTTTTTTTTTTTTTCCTTTCTTCTTGAGGATCCTCTTGTGCTCCTTGCTGATAACCATTGTTTTTTGAAACTTTCCTTTTGTAATCATTCAGCATGTGTTGAAAACTAAATGTAGGGGCTACAGTGGTGGCTCAGTGGTTACAGCGCTTGCCTGGCAGGGGCAAGTACACGGGTTCAAACCCCAGCACCCACGTACACAACTAAGTGTCAGAGCAACGAAAGCCATGTGAAAACCTCAATAAAAAATTGATTCTCTCTCTCTCTCTCTCCCTGTCCTTCTCTCTTAAAAAAAAAAAAAAAGGAAAGAAAGAAGAGAAAACGAAATATATGTTTATGACCTCTAAAGAATATGAATTGCTAAAATTCCCCTTCCCACAACATCCAGAGGTGACAGCTGTTATGTGCCCTGGTCCGTGCTGCAGCATTAATTAGTAAACCTGCTTCCTGAAAGTGCCTCAGCTGCTTCTTCCTCATCTGTCCCTGCAACAGTAGTGGAACACACTACTTTTGACCCCCCACCCACCTGAAATTTAGAGTGGAGGCTGGAGAGTTTGTGACACCCTCCCAATGATATCCAATCTGTTCCTCCATCTCTAACATTCTCTTTTGATATTCTAAATTCCAGACACAAGCCTCTTTAATACTTTTTCTTATTAGTTAAAAAAATGTTTATCTAAAGGGAGACGAAGATGCTGACAGGAGTCAGCGTAGGCAGAACAATGGGGGTCAGTAAGGAGATTGGCTGTCGGTCATTTTTTTCTAAGAGGGCAAAGAACATCCGCTGTTACACCTACTCTACACACACACACACACACACACACACACACACACACCAGAGCCCTCTACTAACAAAGGTGTTCCAGACACAGGCATCTCTTCTGCTGGGCCCAGGACAAAGGACTATATCAGAGCAGAGCTGCTGAGTCCTGCTCCCAGGCATGGGGGAGGGAAGGCAATGATTAATCAAAGGGGGAGAATCTTAAGAGACTATAGAAAAGACAAGCCAGGCCCCCTCTTTGAGTTCTTGGCTCCGAGACACCCTTCTCCTGGAGAAGTCTTTTCTTACAGTCCTTTCTGTTTGCTCAGCTTGCCTCGGTGTCCCTTGGTTTCATTCTTCAACTCTGAGAGGACACGAACCCAACATCCACATAACCAGCATCCCTCGGATCCTTACATCAAACCTGTGAAACTCTTTTCAGAGCCAAGGAGGGAGGTAGAACCTATGAAACTCAAGTGTTTTGTCCTAATACATCCCTTTCCCTCTTAAAAAATGTCCCTCATTCCAGCGCTTTTCAGAGATGGAAATTTTGAAATAATTAAGTTTTTTTCCATCTTCCTTCAAAATCAGCTTTGAATGACACCTCTTGTTAGGACAATAGACTAGAATGACTCCAAATGCTTATGAACGGTAAGCATTGTGGCCTAGCCATCAAGATGTGGAAGGCATGATTGTAAACCTTGAGCAAGGTGACTTAGGTCAGTACCCTTGGCCTGTGTCCTTGGCACAGTAGTCCACAGGGAAACATGCAAGCACAGGAGAACTGGTGGGAAATTGTGCTACTTCATCCTGGATCCACCTCCAGCCTGGCCTCTGATGCAACTCTCTTGTAAATATTGGATCCCCAGCCCTGGGCTGCTGCGTCTCTCGAGACAGCCTGTATTCTCCCTTCAATGTGTATCTACCTTTCCTAAATAGACCTCTGTCTATGCCTCTGTCTGTCTCATGCTGAAATTCTTTTCTGTTACATATGCCAAGGACCCCACTGGTCCTGAGTTGAGGTCCCCCTCTCCTCAGGGAACTCCTCGTACCTTTTTCCAGAGACATTTCTTCACCAGGGAAAAAACCAACAATTGTATTTATCCACAAGAAATGATAACTTACGAACAGACCAAAACCTGGAAGTCATTTTTATGGAAGATTTATGTGTATTAGGCAAAATACAGAACCTACCAAAACATTCCTCGGGGTTAAACAAATTATATACCATGGGATCCTACTCAGTATTAATAAGGAAAGAACTTGGGCTGCAGAGATGGCTCAGTAGTAGTCTTCCCTGGCATGTGCACTGACTTGGGTTCAATCACCACATACCCAGCCTAGAGGAGGAAAAACAAAAACCAGATGAAAAAATAAAATTAACTCTCTATCTCTTAAAAAAGGAAAGAAATATGTATTTTTTTGGAAAGAAATATTTATGTGTGAAATATTTTGAATGAATGTCAAGGGCATTGTGCTGACTGAGAAAGTCAATCTTAAAAGGTTACATACAGGGGCTGGAATGGTGGCTCAGCAGTTACGGCGCCTGCCTTGCATGAGTGAGTATGTGGGTTCAAACCCCAGCACCACGTACCCAATGAAGTGTCGGAGCAATGAAAGTCCATGAAAAGCTAAATAAAATTGATTCTCTCTCTCTCTCTCTCTCTCTCTGTGTCCCTCTTTCTTTCTTTAAAAAAAAAAGGTTACATACCTATGATTTCTTCTGTTAGAAGTACCAGGCATGCAATAAAACAAATACATGGTCAGAAATAGGTGAGCAAGGCAATCTTTACTCCTGCAGGAGGGTGTCCTTCCAAAGGGGATCCAGGAAGCAAGCACAGTTGTGCCAGGAGTCTGCAGAGATTTATCCCTAACTTGACACAGTGCTGCCCTTCACTCGGACTGAAGAAGTTTGGGGTACAATCTACATAACTTGCTAATATAAAATTGGGATGAGTACAGGAAAGGGTCACAGGTATAATGGGATACCTGTTAGGGAATTTTAAAAATGGCTTCTTTCTGGCTTCATGGTTCCCTAACTTAAGATGGCTTCAAACTTCAGTTACAGTAAATATACCTATTTTATATTACAAGTTTAACTGATAGAAAAGAAAACATAAATCTTACAATTTGACCTTCTTATATGATCCATATAAACTTTTCTTCAAATTTGGATAACATCATTTGACACTTATGTTCAACTGTATCTAATACAGGAGGATTATTTTAGCATGTACTGAACATTGTTTAGTGAGAGTTATCTCTATCAATATTTGAATATTTGGATGAGATCTCCTACATATGGAATTATGTAATATCCAACTATAGTCATAAAGCCCAATACAACAAGTAATGGGATAAGAGCAAATGTGAATAGTCCTTTCGGTATCATTTTACTGGTAGTATCTCTTTTGTATAATTAATGACCTTTTATTGATTATAATCAATGCATTTAATCCAATTTACATTTTTATTCATCATAGTTCACCAAAATAGAATTTATTCAAAACTTACCGCTATCTGATTTCTAGCTTTGAACTCATTAGGAACTTCTGGAGGAATTCTGATTATATCCACATATACATGGGGGGTCAAATGACCTTGGGGACGAGAGGAAGAGAGATCCCCTTCTTTCCCAGAGAACTGGGATTGATTTGGTCTGAGAAATGCCAGGGAATAAGGGATAGCTGTGAGATATATGCTCTCTTTTTTCTATCAAAGTTTGTAATGCAATAATAAGCATACATACTGTAACTTAGATTTGAAGCTATCTTAAATCAGGGAACCATGAGGCTAGGAGGAAGCCAGGCTTAAAGCTTCCCTGCACTGGGGTGAGCTTCCGCGGTCCGCAGGGCGTGCGCCCGGGAGCCTCCATCACCGCGGCGCCGGGGTCCCGGCAGCTGCAGCTGCAGCCGCGGGCTGGGCCGGGTCGGAGCGGCGGGGGAGCGGGAGAGCGAGAGCTTTGCATTTTGCTGTGCTGTTTTGAGGGAGGTTGAGGGAGAGGAAGCGGAAAGCTGCGCCGAGTCACCCGGGACCTCCGGGGTGAACCACGCCGAGTCCTGCGAAAGGGGGGCAGAGCCACCCGGTGAACTAGGGAAGATTACCTGGACCTGCAGAGAAGCGTCTCGCGAATGCGGGAGAGCCACGCGCACCACCAAGGGCCTCACTAAGTTGCCTAGGCTGGCCTTGAACTTGGAATCCTCCTGCCTCAAGTCTCCACAGTTGCTGGAATTACAGAAATCCTGAAAGAATTGGATGAACATTATGAGAAATTTAAACGAGAGGCTGATGGTGCGCAGAAGCGGCGAATGTTTCACAGCATCCAGAGATTCCTGATTCGGAGCCCGGAGCTGGTGACAAGAAGGTTCAGACTGTGAGTCAGATGGTGGAGCTGGTAGAGAACCGGAACAGACAAGTGGACAGTCGTGTGGAACTCTTTGAGGCACATCAAGAAATCAATGATGGGGCTGGAGCGGTGGCTTGGTGTTTAATGAGCTTGCCCGGAATGCACAAGTACGCGGGTTCAAACCCCAGCAACCCACGTACACAACTAAGTGTCAGAGCAACGAAAGCCATGTGAAAAACTCAATAAAAATTGATTCTCTCTCTCTCTCTCTCTCTCACTGTCCTTCTCTCTTTAAAAAACAAAAAAGAAAGAAATCAAGGACACCACTGGCAACAGCAGCAAAGCTGGCCAAGATAAGGCAAAGAATGAGACAATCACACAGTCAGAAAAGGAGAATAACAAGCAATCCCGGTGTCAGTTCAACAATGAGAATCGAGAGATCATCTAATAATCATGACCATGATTACATCACCTCAGGATCACCCAAGGACTTCGAAGAAGAAAAAACACTCCAAGGCCAAAGCAGAGAGGGAAGAAGCATCCCCTGCAGACCTTCCCATCCACCCAAATGAGCCCACGTACTGTGTGTGCAATCAGGTCTCCTCTGGAGAGATGATAGGCTGCGAAAACGAGTTGCTCCCCATCGAGTGGTTCCACTACTCCTGTGTGGGACTCAATCATAAACCAAAGGGCAAGTGGTACTGTCCCAAGTGTCAGGGGAAGAACGAGAAAATGATGAACAAAGCCCTGGAGAAATCAAAGGGAGACCCTATAATAGGTAGTTTGTGGACATGCACTAGTAATGAGAACAGAATCTGGTGTATTCATGACAAGCCACCTGTGTTGAGGCCTGAGGATTGTCAAGGAATGTTAAAAAAGGAGCCATTCCCTTCACTAAGGTGGCAGCAATTCTCCGCCTTTATTTTCACTGGTACACATGTGGAAGGAGACAGTGGTCTGTGGATCAGCATTTTAGGAATACAAATATAGGTTTGAATCAAACACTTAAGTGAGTCTCAGACTGATTTTTTTTTGGGTGGGGAGGATGACTTGAAGCAACCTAACACATTAAGTGTGGTAAGAAAAGATTTCATTTAGCTATTTTATTTTAATAAAAATAATGTTACACTTTATGAACAATTGTTTTTTAATTAGCCAGGTTGCTAAAATACAGCCTAATACAAATTTGTTTCTTGCTACCACAATGTATGTCCATATACCCATTCAATGACACAGGTCTAAAGTTGGAAGACTATTTTTTAAAAAGGTGAATGGCGAGGGCTGGTGGTGTATCTCAGTGGTAGAGTTCCACCCTTAGCACTGCAAAAAAAAAAAAAAAAAAAAAAAGAAGGTGAATGGTTAAATTTTACACAGCAGATATTTTATATACTGGCCTGTTCCCAAAATGGCCATTTTTAAATGATTGGGTTGATTTTTATTAAATCCAACAGGAGTGCTCTAGTCATGGAATTTAAATCACACTTTTGCTATCAGATCGTAATGTGGTCATCTTTGACTTATGTAAAGTATATAAATGTATATTTCCCAGAGATCTTGCTGTATTATAATGGGAAGCACAGCCTGATATTGTTGTGAAACCAAGATGTGCTTCCAGCTATGTGTGAGTTGTACAGGTGTGATGTCAAGAATAAATGAAACTTGGCCAGTACAAAAAAAAACAACTTCCGGGCTGGAGCAGTGGCTCAGCGGTTTCAGCGCTTGCCTGGCAAGCATGAGGACCCAGGTTCAAACCCCAGCACCACGTATACAACTCAGTGTTGGAACAACTAAGGCCATGTGAAAAACTAAACAAAGTTGTTTCTCTCTTTCTCTGTCTCTCTCACTGTCCCTCCCAACCCAAAAACAACTTCCCAACACGTGTTTCCTTATTTCTGTAACCTCTACCCTCTCCACCTAACTCTTTCTGATATTAGCCCCATCTGATATTAGCCAATCATGTGGCTTGTACCCCTGAGCACCTTTAATAAGGAGTGAAGGGCAGGATTACATCAGGATGGGGATAAAGACCCACAGATTCCCTGTGTGTGTGTGTGGAGTTCAGAATCCTCCTTGGAAGCCCATCCTCCCGCAGGAGTAAAGTCTGTCTTGCCCACCCACCTCCAACAACGTTTGTTTTATTGCACACCTAACATTTCTAACACAGCCAATTGAACCAAACTGAACCAAAGTGAAGGTTCCACTCCAATTGGCCCTCTGCAATACCATCAGACACCAGCTCAGGCTATTGGCAAGTGCTGTTTGATTAGATATCTCCTCATAAGATCAGCTTTACTTGCATCCAAATATATTTCCTGAGAAAGTTCACTGCCCCCACCCCTCCTTGAGAGTCGTGAGGGGTAATTGGTTCTAAGGGAAGGAGATCAGATGATCTTTGAGAGCTCTTGCTTCAGGCCTATAGCTTCCAGGAACAGCAATGACAGGAGCTTGCAAGAGTTGATCCACCAGTCCATATTTTACTGAAAGAAGAGTATCATGCAACTCATGCCTATAGGGTCTGAGGTCCATCAAAGTAAGAATGGGACCACTTTAGCTTCCCGCCTTCCTGCTGCACAAGCATAATAGTTGCTTTTATTTAATGCACAAGAAGAGTATTTAATCCCTTCCAACCAAGCATTTGCTTCATTATGCCCAATTTCCATTTTAAGAATTTGTTGTAAATCTTTTACTTCTAAGATAACCTTGGCAACATCATTATTAGATTTCCAGAGATTAATTTCTCCAGAACATATTGGATAACTTTATTTGTCCCACATAATTGCTCCTGGTTATGTGGAAGTACCTGACAGGCATCAAATTTAATTACCAGAGGGGAGGTGGTCTGGATTGCATTAATGATCAACTTACAGCATATGATTTCCCGTATCAAAATGAAAATTATTAGAGTTTTTTTGGACTGAGGTCCATTGCCTCTCCCCATTAGAACTTGAGGCTCCCTTTACTCAGGTGTCGTGAGTCTGACCTCATTCTGCGGTTCAGATAGCTGTCTCAGTCATGGGCTGAACTTGGTAGAGTCCTTCCTAAGCAGGATACAGATTATTTCCCTTCCAAATATGGGGCCGAACATGGTCCCCCAGCCAATGTGGATATTCCAGAGGTGGTATCTGCACCAGGAGGCCCTGGAATCTCAGAAATGACAAGACAGAAAACAGACCTAGTATATAATATTTAAGAAATTCATCTTTTGGGCTGGAGCGGTAGCTCAGCAGTTGTGGCATTTGCCTGGCATGTATGAGGACCCAGGTTCGAACCCCAGCACCACATACACAATGAAGTGTTGGAGCAACGAAAGCCATGTGAAAAACCAAATAAAATTGTTAAAAAAAAAAAAGAAATTGATCTTTTGTTTCAAGGGTGAAAGAATGCATTGTTTTTCCTAAATATGGTAACCCATACAACACTTCAAATGAGGATAAAGCTATATCTTTTTGGGGAAGTGGGACTCTTGACAAATAATATAATACATATTATATGAATCAAGCAAAAAGTAAGAAACCTTCTGGGTTTTAGGAAGGTGACCCTGACTACCAAGAGGGGGCCATTTCTTTCCCCTTCTTCCAGGTATTCATAATATTCATAAGCTCACCCAGACCCTTTCCATAATTTAGTGGGTTTTTTGTTTGTTTGTTTGAGGTTTTTTTTGTATGTTGCTGAGGTTGAGGTTGATCTCAAACTTTCAATCCTCCTGCTTCAGACTCCTGAGTCTCTGGGATTTACAGTTGTGTGCTACCAGGTCTGGTCCTTTCCACATCATGAAGCCCTTTGCAGACAAAATTCCTTTGCTGAGAGACCTCAGATCCTGGACAAGGAGTAGAACCCTAGAAGACTGCTCCAAGTCGCTCATCTCCTTATTTTGCACCTGCACTCACCCCATCTGGCTCTTCATGCCCTAAATCTTCCTTTACTCACTATTCTTAGAGCAGGTTTGTGTAGGGAGCTATCAGCTCCTTTCCCCATTGAGGTAGGAAGGGACCTATCCCAGGAAGCAGTAAGTTGCAAGTCTCAGCTCCACCCTGGGTGAGGAATATTGCCCATTCTAGATCGACTGACTGGAAGGAGAAGAAATCTCTGTCCTAGATGCAGCTTCCACAGCTCTGCCACAGCTGCATGATGGCATTCCATTAGCTTCTGCCCCTTGCTGCAGCACCCTTTCTGATGGCATCCCTAGTACACTCATTACCCTTTAAATTACATTTAAATTTTTACCACAATGTAAAAAAAGTAACACAAAAATTTATAAACATAGCTTAATGATAACAGGCTACCTTTATCTAGTTAGAAAATGTCAAATGAAGAAATAGATCCTCAACTAAAGTGGTTAATTTTATGTAACTCTTAAAGAGACTATTAGTTTGGAGAACATTGGCTTACTAAAGTGCTCTCTTAAGCTTTACATTTAAAAAGATGTGTACCTAGAGGACATGAATATATCTAATACACAAAAAGCCAGTAAATATATTAACTAAGTTTAATTTTTAAAGAAAAATTTAGAATCCATAGTGTACAGCAATTATACTTATAGATCTGCATAGGTTAGCAATACAGACAAGGACCAAAGAATAGGTTGTTTATTTTTTTTCTAAGAGAGAGAGAGAGAATGAAAGGGAAAGAAAGGTCGATTTTATTTACTTATTTATTTTTTATCTGTTTTCTGTTTTTCCAATACTTTGTTGTGTACATGATGCTGGGGTTATAATCCAGGTCCTCACATATGCCAGTCAAGTGCTCTACTGCTTAGCCACTGCTCCAACCTAAATGATAACTTTAAATTTCTTAAGCTTAGAAAACAGTGTAAATGATCAGAAATAGACTTATTATCTGGTGTATTATATTTTATTTATATAACAATGAAATATTTATGTAGTTAATGCAAACAGATATAAACCAGGGTTTGAAATGGCAGTGTGGCCCTTTTATATCAAATACAATGTGTAAAACAGAGTACTTATTGGTTACCTTGCATGTAGCCCTACATAAGTTTTCATTTTACAAATGTACATAACACTTAAGACTCAGATAGACATTTAATTCTTTTTTTTTCAGGGCTCAGGATCAATCTTGGGACCTTGCGCATGCTAGGCAAGCACTCTGCCACTAGCTAAATCCCCAACACCTGGCATTTAATTCTTAAATGTATTTTTAAAATTTGTTCAACATAGTCTTACATATTGGAGGGTATTGTTATTACATATTCATGCATGCATGGATATTGAGAAAGTAAGTTAATGTGGATCCTAGTCCAGAATCTCCCCTGCCTTCATCCATTCCCTGATCTCATGCCTCCTCTGTATTACCCCCATGCTATAATTGGAAATGAGCACATACATGTATATTAATTTTGAAATTTCCTGGTTTCACTGCCTGCCTGTGTATAGTTAGGCTTCACATGGGAGTTGAGTGTTCCTAGCTGTATTGATAATTCCCCTTAACCCTCCCTCCCCTCAATGCCTCTCCTCCAGGTCTCCCCTCCTTCATAGTATGGTTGCCCCAGTTTATAGGAAATTTCAACTTTGGTGAGTTTGTTAATTAAACTTTGCTAATTTTCATCCTGTCTTAGGTTTTACTCTCACTTGCACAAATAAGAGAAAACATTTGACCTCTAAGTTTCTGTGT
>PVKS010042850.1:0-15199 GCA_004027875.1 Aplodontia rufa | reverse complement strand
GAGGAGGAGGAGGAGGAGAAGGAGAAGGAGAAGAAGAAGGTGGTATATCAAATTGAGCTAATCTTGTAGAATAGGTACAGCTAAAGGAGAGGTAACAAATGCTAGTCTTGGAAGGTGACAGAATATATTGCCAAAAACAAGGAGCTCTCTTGGCAAATCAAGAAAATAAACAAAATGATGCAGTTTTTTTCCTTTGGATGGTTCATGTTTTTTAAATTTTTTGTGGCATAAACATGTACTACTTTTATAATCTAAAGGTCATTCTTTAATTGAATATTTTTTAGTCAGTCCAATCAAGATTTACATGCTGACTCTGCCACTTTAAAGCTATGACCTCAAGAAAGTTCCTTAACCCATCTAAGCCCTATTAGTGTATTTGTGCGTTCAGGGTAGATCTGAGCCTTGATTTCTGAATTGGTAAAATGACAGATAATGAATGACATCCTCACAGAGTTGTTAGAATCACATGAAAAACTCATGGTGCCTGGCACACAGGAATAATCAAGAAGTGATCATTTCCACCTTCAGCCTACCTGACATGACTTTGCCCTAAAGAAAAATGGTGAGGACATTATAGGTCCTCACAAGGATCCATACACAAAGTCAAATCCACAAGGTTCTTGTTACCTTGACTGCAGCTGGCCCCTTCCAATTCAAGTACTGCTCTAGCTCTGTGCCCTTTGCCCGGGCTCTGGAGGAGTCGAACACTTTCCTCTTGGAAACCTGCATCCTGCCGCAGACGGTGGAGTGTCTCTGCAGCCTGGGCAAGAGGAACTTGCGTCCACAGTGGCTGCACTTGCCCAGTTCTGGCTCTTCGGTGGAGCAGCTGGAGGCTGAGGAGCCCGGTCCCCTGGACAGGCTAGAACTTCTGGTGGATCCCTGCAAAGCACAGCTTGGCTCTTCTGAAGGCTGAGAGAACTTTGCCACTAATGGCCCAGAGGCTTTGTCACGGATTTTGTTGTTACTTGCCACCAGCCTTTCCTTTTTAAGCCTCTGGATTCCATAATCAGAGAACTGGACTAAGCCAGAATTTTCTTGAGGCTGTCCCCAGATTTCATCCTCGCTCCTGTCTCCACTGAACACCTCCTCGGACCCAAATTCTGGGGAGAAGGCAGGTTTGTACCTGGTGTTGCTGTTACTACATTTAACTCTCCTCCTCAGGGGTATTATTCTCTGTAGCTCTCTGTCTTCATTTCCCTTGGCCTGTTCTCTTTCTTTCTGGATCCTTCTGAGTTCCTCTTCTGTCTTCTTCAGTTTTTCCCTCAGGAGCATCTCCTTTCTTTGGATTTCCTCCTCTAAGCTCTCCCCTGCAGCTTCCAGTCTTTGGATCTGCAGCCACTCAGTCCTTCGGAAGTTTGCCATGGCCTTCTCCCGCTGCAAGTCAAAACTGCTGTCTGAAAACTCTCTTGGCTCAGGGGGTCGTAAGTAGACATCCCCGTCCCCATCAGTGCTGGCCTCACCTGTACTATGAGACTTCCGGTGGACCATGGGTTTCAGTGGGTAAGCCCGGTCTACGCCAACTCGCTTCTTTGAAAAGGGAATGAAGTCCTGGTCATTTGCTTTGGGGTATCGCCACTGAGAAGCTGGGTAAGACAAACCCCTTCCTTGGCCCTGGGGATGACTTCCTAGGCCTCGCTGGCTGATTTTGGCACAGTGGGGATAGGAGTAGCTCCTGACTTGCGTGCAGGGCTTCCATTTGGGTTGAGAGAGGACATGACCCAGTGCCAGCTCTTTGTTGCTCGAAAGTTTCTGCTGGACACTGTTCCTCAAGCGCCCCATTGAGGATCTCTGAGAAGAGTCACCTTGTTCATAAGGGTCTTTCTTGGCTGAGTGGAGCCCTGGAGCTTCCGTTTTATTATGTGGGAACATAACGCCCACAGGCAGACGTGCAGCCAACTGGAGATCAGCCATTCAGGGCCTGGACTGAAGCCTAGGGGAGATTTAAACCAGATACATGTGAAGAATTTGTCTGAGGTTCACTCCCGGCTGCTAAAGTAAACTGTTTTTACATTTGCCCTGCCCACACTTCTCTTAAACTTTTCTAGGGACAGTGGAGCTGGATCTGCCAGAACTTTTATTCAGTAAGCATTTGGTGAGTGACGATCATGTGCCAGACACTGTTGGGCTCTGAAGATAGAAAAACGAACATGATGCAGGTGTTCCTGCCACCTAGGGTTCCCTTCCACCAGTCCCAGCCTCTGCGTTTTACTATTATGAAGCAGGTGAAGAGCATTGGATGGAAGGTCAGATTTTAGACCCATGTCACAGTACAAGTAACTTCCCCTTGCTGGTCCCGGTTTCTTCACCTGTAATCTGAACGGTTCGCTGAGTCCAGTCCCACCACTTTCCAGTGCATGAGAAACATGCAGAATGCAGACCAGTGGCTAGTGCAAAGAGTTCTCAGGGATTTTCTCCTGCTGGAACCGCTCGGGACTCCAAAAAATCAGAGACACCGATAGGACTTGGAGCAGGTACCTGGTTGTCAAATCCTTTACCCAAGAAGTCCCCTTGGCACAGACGGTGGAAGACCTGTAACTTGAGAGGTGGGGGCCATTAGACCTGTACGTGGCCGGCTTTAGATCCGGAACGCAGAAGTCATGTTCCGTCCTGGACGGTCAAGCAGGAACCCTTCCTGGAGACTCGGTTTTTGGGGACAAGCCCTAGTTCTCCTGCCCCTAGGGCTCTCGGGAGGTCAGAGTGTTGACCCCATGTCTCCTCTCCCTTCCCGGTACCTGAGGCTCTCGGGCACAGCTCCGGCTAGGGGAACTCCCCAGGACCTAGCTTTGAAGACCTGACCCTCCTGCAACCGAAGGCCACGCAGGCGCTCTTAGCCGGCCTCGGTTATTCCGGTTGCCTGGAGACCGGAGCGCTGCGCGCACCGAGCCCCGCCTCTGCTCGCGCCGCTAGGGAGGCGCGCGCAGGCGCAGTCCGCCCGGGCCCCCGCGCGGCCGCGGGAGGGGGTGCGGTCGGCCTGAGCTTCACTTGACCCGGGGTCCGGCCGGCTCCGCTGCCCAGTTCAGCCCTGCCCTTGGGGGACGGGGAGGGGCCGGAGAAGCTTTTCTGAAGCGCTATCAAAGAAGAACTTGTATTTTTCTGAGAACCAAGCTCCCTGACCTTGGGGTGTGCCGGGCTCTGGCAAAGGGCGGAACCCCCAGATGTGCCCC
Organism: Aplodontia rufa; assembly: GCA_004027875.1. NCBI lineage: Eukaryota > Metazoa > Chordata > Mammalia > Rodentia > Aplodontiidae > Aplodontia > Aplodontia rufa. The sequence continues at coordinate 12,035 of PVKS010042850.1, read as the reverse complement.
AGAGTCATCCCGCCACTGGATTCCGGGGTCCGCCTGGTTGGCGGGAGTGGGCCTGCTGATAGCCTTTCCTAGCGCGCTCGGCTGCGCTGTACGCGCCCCAGGTACGGCTGCATGCGCGCCGTGCTTTCCCCTCGCCAATACTATGCAGCTTGCTGTACCTTTTTTTTTTTTCCCTTATGCAATCTTTCGGGGTAGTTTTTGTGACCAGTCTAATTATTTTGATATTATAATGTTCTACTCTCACGTGGTAACTCTGGCCTTCTCTACTTAGGGCCCAGGAATGACTCAGCCAGATGTAATGATAATAAAGTTAACTACCAGATCGAAAATAATCACTGTAACTTGGTTTCAACACTAAAAGATACTCTTAACTTTTTGACATCAGAAGAGAATTTATTTGTCTTCCTCATGCTTCAGTTCATTTGGATAAGCTGTTTGGAACAGGCAGCTAGCTCACTTTTTCCCTGTAACTACTCAAAAGGTTCGTGCACACTGAAAACAATGTAGACCACAGCAGTCCATGTTAATACTTCAACATGTCAGATTGCAGCCCTTTACAAGTTACAAATTCCTTGGTGGGCCCTCCAGGGCAGTTTTATTTCTTTATTTATTTTATTCCTAGTTTTTGTTTTGACTTTTTATTTTCATACCAGGACTTGAACCCAGGGGTGCTTAACCACTGAGCCACATCTCCAGTCCTTTTATTTTAATTTAATTTAATTAATTTATTTATTTATATTTATTTATTTTTGAGACAGGGTACAAGAGGCTTGCTAAATTGCTGAGTCTGGCTTTGAACTTGCAATTCTCCTACCTCAGCCTCCCAATTTGCTGGGATTATAGACGTGGGTCACTGCACCTTGTGTACTCTGGTCTTCTGTATGCAGGTGGGAACTTCTCTGCTCAGGGCCCCTCAGCCTCCACCTGTGTCATGTCAATTTCCACAGCTTTCTTGGAAGCCAGCCGAATTTCTCAGCATGCTTTCCTCCCTCTGGCTTCCTGTTCTCAGCCTTCTGAGACAGAGGCCTAGCTCCTGAATTAGTTTCTTTCAGAATTGACTTCATCACCTTACCCCTTCATCTTAATCTCCAGACTCCTTTCCTTTGGTTTTAAAATACACATAACTTTTCTCTGCAAAACAAATCTCATTTCCCTTGACTTCCACTTTATATTAGGATCCCACTCATTTTCTTCTTCTCCACAAGGTGCCCCCCACCCCATACTGGGGCTGGAACCCAGGCGGTGCTCTACAACTGAGCTAGATCTGCAACTCTTTTTATTTTTGTATTTTGAGACAAGGTCTTGCTAAATTGTCCAGGTTGGTCTCAAGCTTGTGATTTTTCTGCCTTGGTCTCCTGGGATTACAGGTGAGCACCACTGCACCCAGCTCCACAAGATTTAACAGAAAACCACATTAGCTACTCCCACTTTCTCATCTGCCCTCATTGTCTGGCCCCATGTGGTCTTGCTACTACCCTCTCCAGTTTATTTAGCTGCATGGCTGCCAGGGTCCTTCCCATGACCAAAGACAAGCTTCTATTTCTTCAGCCTACTCACTTGTCATTCATTATTGATTATTCACCACCTTAGAACTCTTTTCACTTGCTCCTGTGCCCTCTTCGGTTTTTTTTTTCTTTCAAGTCCTTGCTCCATCTTCTTCCAGGTCTCTGCCATTTATGTCTTTTTTCCCCCTCCTAAATTAAGTAAGCCCTCTTCCTTTACATATATATGCAGTTATATATGTGAATATATGGACATTCTCTTCCGTATGTCAAATGCTTGTATTTCAGGTTTCACCTGTGTTTAAATGCTATCAAGCTAAACTAGTCTGACTCCTTAGTTAGAATTTTCCAACTGCCCATTTAGCACCACCACATGACTGAGTCTCAGGAACCTCAAACTCACCATGACAGAACAGACTCATGATCACTTCCCCATCCCAAGTCTGATGCTTCTCCGTGTTCCTGCTCCTTCCTTTTGTCACCTCTTTTTTCTTACTTACCTGAAGGTTCTGTTAAGTTTACTTCTCAAATGTCTCCCATAAATAACCCTTCCGGCCAGGCATGTTGATGCAGGCCTGTAATCCCAGCTGCTAGGGAGCCTGAGGCAGGAGGATCATAAGTTCAAGGACAGCCTTTGCAACTTAGTGATAATGTCTCAAAATAAAATTTAGAAAGGGTTGGGGATGTAGCACAGAGGTAGAGCGCCCCTGGGTTCAATTCCTGGTACTGCTACTCCTGCCTTTAACTTATGCTCCCCAAACCCATCCTTCTTTTTTTATTATTAAGGAGTTGAGTTGTACAATCATAAATGCATATAAAGTAAAAATATGATATGCTTTTGACCCTAAACCATAGTTACCGCCACATAACCCACATCCCATTCTCTTGATTCTTCTATATTACACCCCATAACAGATAAAAAGTCTCTCCATATATACATCTGTATATATACATATTTATATAAAAATATGATTGTGAATTTTCCTGAATTAAATGATTGCATAAATATTATTTGACATCTGAGGGAGGGTAAAGAGTATGTTACATTGTAGATTATCTGCCTAGATCCCTCCCTATCTGCCCTCCCTCTCCCATCCCCCCATCTCTTCCCTGCTCCCCTTTCTCTTCCACACAAGTCTATAGTTCCCCTAGAGTTTGTGTTGCTCTGCCCCTTGGTGGGGGTGGGTTGAATACATAAGTTTGACTACCTTTTCAACCAAGCTTGGATTTAGCTCTGGCCTCCATAAATGAGATAAAACATTCAACCCTTGACTCTGGATTTGGCTAATTTTACTCAGCATGATTTCTTTCATTGCCATCCATTTACCTTCAAAGGCTGCAATATCGTTGTTTCTAATAGCTGAGTGGAACTCCATTCTATAAATATACCAGAGCTTTTGGATCCATTCATCCAGTGAGGGGCATCTGGGTTTATTACATAATTTAGCTATTGTAAATTGAGCTGCTATGAACATAGATTTTGTTGCTGTGTCACTGTAGTGTGCTGATTCTAGCTCCTCTGGGAAAATACCCAGAAGAGGAATAGCTGGGTCATACAGTGATTCCATCTTAATTTTTTTGAGGAGTCTCCACACTGCTTTCCAAAGCAGCTGTACCAGTCTGCAGTTCCACCAACAGTGTGCTAGTGCTCCTATCTCCCCACATTCCCTCCAACATCTGTTACTGTTTATATTCTTCATCTTTGCCAATCTGACTGGAGTGAGGTGAACTCTTAATGTAGTTTTTATTTGCATTTCTCTGATTACTAGTGATTTAGAACACTTTCTCATGTATTCATTGGCTTACTTGATTTCCTCTATTAAGAAGTTTCTCTTTAGTAGTTCTCTGGCCCATTTATTGATTGGCTTGCTTGTTTTTGATATCCAGTTTTCTGAGTTCTTTGTAAATTTTGGATATTAAGCTCCTGTTGGAGGAATCAGAGGCCATGATTATCTCCCTTTCTGGGTGTTCTCTCTTGACAGTTTTTGACCAAATGTTTGGCCAAGCAAAAGCTTTTTAATTTAATGGCCTCCCACTCATTAATTCTTCAATTCTTTCACTTTGGGAGTCTTGTTGAGAAAGTCGTTGCCAACTCCCATATGCTAAAGTGTTGGTCCTAATTTATCTTCTATCATTTGTATGGTAGCTGATTTAATTCCTAGTTCCTTGATCCATTTAGATTTGATTTTTGTGCAAGGCGAGAGATAAGGATCTAATTTCAACTTCCTGAAAGTGGCTGTGCAGTTTGACCAGAACCATTTGTTGAATAAACTGTCATTCCTCCATGTTATATTTTGGCCCCTTTGTCAAAGATCAGATGTTTAAAGATTTGTGGGTTTCTCTCAGAGTCTTTTATTCTATTCCATTGGTCTTCATTCCTATTTTGATACCAATACCATGCTGTTTTTGTTCCTACAGCTCTATATATAATTTTAGATCTGGTACTGTGAAACACCTGTTTCATCTTTCTTGCTTAGTGATGTTTTGACTACTCTGGGTTTCTTGTTGTTCCAAATGAATTTGAGAATTGCTTTTTCTACACCTGTAAAGAATGTCATTGGAATCTTGATGGGGATTGCATTGAATCTGTATAGCACTTTTGGCAGAATGGCCATTTTAATTATATTAATTCTGCCTATCCAAGAGCATGGAACATCCTTCCATCTTCTCAGTTCTTCTTTAATTTCTGTCTTCAGTGTTTGATAATTTTCATTGTAGAGGTCTTTTACTTCCCTTGTTATATTAATTCCCAAGTATTTTATTCTTTTTGAGGATATTGTAAACGGGACCAGTTTCCTGATTTCTTCTTCTGCCCTTTTATCATTAGTGTATAGGAAATATGTTGATTTATGGGTGTTGATCTTGTAGCCTGACACTTTGCTAAATCTGTTTATAAAGTCAAGCAATTTTCTGATGGAGTTTTTTGTATCTTCCAGATATGAGATCATGTTGTGAGCAAAAAGGGATAGTTTGACTTCCTCTCTTTCTATTCTTAGTCCTTTAATTTCCTTCTCTTGCCTGATTGCTTTGGCTAGAGTCTCAAGAGCTATATTGAATAAAAGTGGTGAGAGCAGGCAGACTTGTCTTGTTCTCAAGTTTAGGGGAAATGCTTTCAACTTTTCTCTGTTTAGTATTATACTAGCTGAGGGTTTGTCATATATGGCCTTCTACATAGTTAAGATAAGTTCCTTTGATCCCTTTCTTCTCTAGAGTTTTGAGCATAAGTGGGTGCTGGATTTTATCAACAGCCTTTTCTGCATCAATTGAGATGATCATATGTTTTTTTCCTTAATTCTATTCAAGTGATGAATCACATTTATTGATTTGTTTATGTTGAACCAGCCCTGCAACCCTGGAATGAACCCCACTTGATCATGATGAATTATCTTCTTGATGTGTTTTTGTACTCAGTTTGTTAGAACTTTATTGAGAATTTTTGTGTTGATGTTCAACAGGGATATTGGTCTTTAATTTTCTTTTTTTGATGCGTCTTTGTTGGGTTTTGGTTTCAGAGTTATTATTGCCTCGTAAAAAGTGTTTGGGAGAGTTCCCTCCTTTTCAATTTCTTTGAATAGCTTAATAAGGAGAGATGTTAGCTCTATCTCATAGGTGTAGTAAAACTCAGCAGGGAATCCATCAGGTCCTGGGCTTTTCTTCTTTGGAAGGCTTTTAATTGCTGTATGGATTTCGGTGCCTATTATTGGGCTGTTTAGGATTTCAAAGTTGTCCTGCATCAATTTGGGTATGTTGCGTGTATCTAGAAATTTGCCCATGTCTTCCAGATTATCTAATTTAAAGGAGTATAGTTTTTCAAAATATGTTCTGATAATCTGTTTGATTTGCATGGGGTTAGTGGTGATCACTCCCTTTACATTGGTGATTTTGTTAATTTACTTCGATTCTCTCTCCCTCTCTGTCAGTGAGAGAGAGAGAAAGAGAATCAATTTTATTTTAGTTTTTCATCTGGCCTTTGTTGCTCCAACACTTCATTGCATATTGTGTATGTGGTGCTGGGGTTTGAACTGGCATCCTCATGCTTGCCAGGCAAGTGCCACAACTGCTAAGCCACCACTCCAGCTCCGCTCTCCTTCTTTTAGTGAGATTAGCTAATGGTCTGTCAATTTTATTTATTTTTCCCAAAGAACCAACTTTTGTTTCATCAACTCTTTTTATTGTTTTTTTTTTTTTTGTTCTCAATTTCATTGATTTCAGCCCTGATCTTCGTTATTTCCTGTCTTCTGTTGGCGTTGGGCTTAGACTATTCTTCCTTTTGTAGGGATTTGAGGTGGAGCATAAATTTATTTATTCGAGATCTGTCCTGGTGTTTAATGTAGGCATTCGGTGCTAAAAATTTTTCCATTTAGAATGCTTTCATGAGTCTGGAGCAGTTGTTCAGTGGTTATGGTGCTTACCTGGCATGTGTGAGGATGCAGGTTCATACCCCAGCACCACATATGCAACAAGTTGTCAGAGCAACGAAAACCAGATGAAATACTAAATAAATTTGATTCTTTCTTTCTCTCTTTTAGAAAAAAAATTAAGAATGCTTTCATGATGTCCTAAAGGTTTCAATATGTTGTATCATCATTCTCATTCTTTTCCAAGAATTTCTTGATTTATGCTTTCATGTCTTCTTGGATCCATTTTTCATGTAATAGGGTATTAGTCAATCTCCATGTATATGTGTATTTTCTGTTATTTTTTTTGCTGTTAATTGCTAGGGTCATGGCATCATGATGTGATAGAATACATGAAATAATATCTACTTTTTATATTTGCTGAGATTTCCTTTGTGATCTAGAATATGAACTGTTTTGGAGAGGGATCCATGCACTGCTGAGAAGAAGGTATACTATGCCAATTTGGGGCCGAATATTGTATAGATGTCTGCTAAGTCCATTTGATTTATGGAGTTGTTTAGACTAGTTATCTCTTTATTGTTTTTTTGCTTTGATGATCTGTATGTTGGTGATAGAGGAGTATTAAAGCCTCCCAATATTATCATGTTGAGGTCCACAAGTGGTTTTATGTCATGGTTTTACACATTGTTGGAAGTGTTGATGTTTGGAGAGTATATATTTACTGTGGTTATATCTTCCTATTGTATTGTTCCCTTTACTAGAACGTAGTGGCCTTCTTTATCTCTTCCAATTAATTTATGTTTGAAGTTTACTTTGTCTGATATACGTATTGCAACTCCAGCTTGCTTTCTTGGGCCATATGCCTGGTAGATTTTTTTCCCCATCCTTTCACCCTCAACATTGTCTGTAAGGTGGGTCTCCTATAAGCATCATATTGTTAAATTTTGTTTGTTTGTTTTTTAAAGAAAGAGAGAAGGATAATGAGAGTGAGAGAAAGACAGAATCAATTTTATTTAGTTTTTTATGGACTTTCGTTGCTCGGACACTTCATTGTGTATGTGGTGCTGGGGTTTGAACCCACACACTCACGCATGCAAGGCAAGTGCCATAACTGCTGAGCTACCACTCTAGCCCCTAAATTTTGTTTTTTGATCCAATCCACTAACCTGTGTCTTTTGATAGGTGCATTGAGACCATTCACATTCAGTGTTAGAATAGTTATGTGTTTGTGATTCATAGTCATTGTGTTTTATTAGTAAGTTCTCGCTGTCTTGGTTGTCTATTGATAACATGTACCTTTATTGAATTTCCTCTGTTTTGCATTTTTAGGATGGTTGGCATATTCTTCTATCTTGAGTTTATCTTTGAGGATTCTTTGTAATGTTGGTTTTATGCTCATGAATACTGCCAGTTTGATCTTATGAAACATTCGTATTTTCCCCATCAAATTTGAAGCTGAATTTTGCTAGGTATAGTATTCCTAGCTACATGTTGTGGTCATTCAGACACTGAAAGATCTCCTTCCAGGATTTTCTTGCTTCTAGAGTCTGGGCTGAAAATTCAGAGATGATCCTTATTGATTTGTCTATGAATGTGATTTGGCACTTCTCTCTTACTGACTTTAATATTCTTTTCTTGATTTTCCTGTTATACATTTTGAATACAATGTGTCTCAGTGAACTTCTCATTTGATTAGGCATATTTGGTGTCCTGTTTGCTTCCTGAATGAGCATTTCTGATTCTGTTCTTATATGGGAAATTTTTTCTTTAACTATTTCATTAAGAAAGTTCTTTATACCATTAATTTGTGTTTTGATTTCTTCCTGTATCCCAATTACTCTTAGATTGTTTCTTTTGATTTCATCCCAAACATTTTGAAAATTCTGTTCGTGGTTTTTTGTTTTTGTTTTTGTTTTCTCTTTTGTAATCCATGTGCTCAAGCTTACTCAGCCTGTCTTTATTATTGGAGGTTATTTCTTCCAGAACTGAGGTTCTGTTTTCTATACAGGTTTTTCTATTATTAAATTCTTCAATCTTGTTCTAATGTGACTTATTGAAGATTTTAGCTCCATTACTTCCATTTTTCAGTATGTTTATTTCCTTGATAATAGAGTATTTCATCTCTTCTGTTTTTTCACTTAGTCCCTTCATTAAATGTTCTTTTAGTTCATTGTTCCTTCTAGTAAACAGATCATTGATAATTATTTCTAGGTTTACATCCTGCTGCCTGTCCATGTGTTCTTTGATTGGAGAATTGAGAGCTTGTGGTAAACCTTTTCTATTTTGATTCCTCATTTTTGATAATCTTCTTCTGTATCTCTAAATTGAGTTTCCCTATGGATCTAGACTCCAGTGTGTTGATCTGGAATCTCTTGGGGATGTGGAATAGCTTGCTGGATTGTAGAAGTGCAGTAGCTGGGGTGTGTTGCTAGATCCTTGGGTCTTGTGACCGGCCTGAATGGGTTTTCTGCAAACCATGATGGGACGTGGAATGCTTGGCAGTGGGTATGGGCCCAGTATGTCTGGATCTGGCAGATACATGTGTGACAGCTGGGTGGGTTGGGATGGAGGAGGGGTTTGGGGGGGCAAAATCCTGGGCTCCGGTGAACTGCATGCACCTAAAAGCCCTGAACCTGGATCCACATGCAGCAGCTGGGTAAGTTGGGTCCAGTGGAGTCCTGGACTGGGTGAGTCAGTTCCAGAGGGGTCCTGGGCATGGGTGTCCTAGAGTGCCTGAGGCCTGGAACTATACAAGCAGCAGGGTGAGTTGGCTGTAGCTGGGTCCTGGGCCAAACCCAACCTTCTTGGGGCTGCCAGAATAATGATCCTGAATACTTCTTTTTCAGCTTTATAAAGATATTTTCAAAGGGTTGGGGATGTACCTCAGTGGTAGAGCACTTGCCTAGCATGCTTGAGGCCCTGGGTTTTACACCCATTACTGAAAGTAAAAAGATTAATTGAAGCCTGGCACGGTGGTACATACCTGTAATCCCAACTACCTTGGCTGTTAAAGTAGGAGGATCACAAGTTCAAGAACAGACTGAAAATCTTAGCAAGACCCTGCCTCAAAATAGTTTTTTGAAAAGGGGGTCTAGAAATATAGCTAAGTGGTACAGTGATTGCCTAGTATGTATGAGGCCCTGGGTTCAATCCCCAGTAATGCCAGTAATAATAATAATAATAATTGACAGGAGCTGGGGTGTAGGTCAGTGATATAGCATGTGCCTAGCTTGCTTGGGGACCTGGTTTCAATTCCCAAACACCACTTACACACATAGAGATAAAGTTTATGAATAGAAATTACAGTGTACAATGTGATGCTTTGATAATATGTATACTTTGTGAAATGATTAAATTTAGCTTACTGAATACCAATCCTATCATTTCCCTCCTCCAATGACTTTTTTACCTACAGAATAGATTTGAAATGCATATTTCACATAAAATTTCTATTAGGTCCAACCTATCTTTCCAACCCTACCTCCCCTGAATAAACCCCAACATCTAGTCCAGTGGGTCTCAACCCTGGTGGTGCATTAAGACTGTTGTAAAAAATTGGGCACAGTAACGCATGCCTATAATCCCAGTGACTCAGAAGGCTGAAGCAGGAAGATTGCAAGTTTGAGGAGAGCCTCAGCAATTTAGAGAGACCCTAAGCAACTCAGCATGAGATCCTGTCTCAAAGTAAAAAACAAGGGGCTGGAGCAGTGCTCAGTGGTTACTGTGCTTGCCTGGCATGCCTGGATTCACCAGCACCATGTATACACCTAAGTATTAGAGCATGAAAACCAGATGAAAAACTAAATAAAATTGATTCGTTCTCTTTCTCCTTCTCCCTCTTTCTCTCTTTTTATTAAGAAGTTGAGTTATTATACGATCATAAATGCATATAAAGTAATAATATGATACGCTTTTGATCCTAAACCATAGTTATCCCCACATTACCCATACCCCAGTCTCTTGATTCTTCTATATTATGCTCCTATAACAGATAAAAGTGTCTCTACATATGATTGTGAATTTTCCTGAATTAAATGATTATATAAATATTATTTGACTTGGGGGGTAATGAGTGTGTTACATTGTTGATTGTCTCTCTAGATCCCTCCCTATCTTCCCTCCCTCTCCCTTCCCCTCCTACCTTTTCCCTCCCCTTCCCCACCCCCATTTCCCTCTGTCTCTAAAAAAATAAATTAATAAAAAGAACTGGGATGTAGCTCAGCGGTAAAGGGTTTTAATCCCTAGTACCAAAAAAAATTTTTTTTAAAAAGACTGTTTAAAAAAATCTTGGGCTGGAACAGTTGCTCAATGGTTGGAGCACTTGTCTGGCATATGCGAGGACCTGGGTTCAAACCCCCGCAGCACATACGCAACTAAATGTTGGAGAAAAAAAGGCCAGTTAGAAAAATAAATAAAATTGAAAATAAAAAATCTTGGGGGAGACATGGGCATCGATATTTTTAAAAGCTTCCCCCAAAATCCTAATGTACAGCCGAGGTTGGGAGCCCCTGGTACTTTCTCACCTCAGTGGTACTACCACAAGCTCCACATCCTGGCAAGTGGTAGTGGATAGCATTTATGGGAATAGACTCTGGACTGGCTGCCTGGAATTCGCTCCAGCTTCATCACTTACTAGTTGTGGTTGTGTAACTTTGGAAATATGCTGTTTCCTCCAAGAGTGCTTTCCCAGTCTTCCTAGTCAGAATTAATCTCTTTTCTCCTTCATAACATTTTCTGTCCTTGTAATAACACAGGCGTAGTTCATGATGAGCTACCAGTGTGTATTCATGGAATTGAATTACCATGTCATGTATTGTATTGTCATTATGTGCTTGCATATTTATCCCTTATACTAAATTAAAAACTCTTTGAGGGCAAAGATTATATATTATCCATCTTTGTATACTGTATGATGCCCTATACATGGAGGCATCAGTAGGTTTTGAATTATATAGAAAACGTTTTTTAAAAATTAATTTTAGAGCCAGGTGCAGTGTTGCACTCCTATAATCCTAGCAGCTCAGAAGGCTGACGCAGGAGGATCACAAGTTCAAAGACAGCTTCAGCCACTTAGCAAGGCTCTAAGTAACTTATCAAGACCCTGTCTCAAAATAAAAAAGAGCTGGAGATGTGGCTCCTAGGTTCAATCACTAGTACCTAAGTAAATAAATAAATATGTTTTTAGAGAATATTATCAGCCAGGTGCACTGCTTACTGTGATTTTTATTTATTTAATATTTTTTGGTACCAGGGATTGAACCCAGAAAGGTTTACCCACTAAGCCACATCCCGAGCCCTTTTTTTAATTTTATTTTTTAATTTTGGGACAGACTCTCACTAAGTTGCTTAGGCCCTGCTCAATTGTTGAGGCTTACTTTGAACTTGCAATCTTCCTGCCTCAGCTCCCCAGCCACTGGGACTACAGGTGTGCACCACCACGACCCAGCTTTTTTTTTTTTTTTAAAGCAAGAGAGGGATAGAGTGAGAATCAGTTTTTATCTTTGTTTGTTTGTTTTCTTCTCCAACACTTAGTTGTGTATGTGGTCCTCACACATGCCAGGCAAGTGCTCTAACTGCTGAGCCACCACTCCAGCCTGCACCCAACTATTTTTAAAAAATTCCAAGTACAGGGAACTGGAGCTGTTGTGCAGTGGTTACAGTGCTTGCCTGGCGTGCTCAAAGCCCTGGATTCAAACCTCAGCACCGTATACACAAAACTAAGTGTCAGAAAAACAAAACCCAGATAAAAACAAATGAAGTTGATTCCATTTCCCTTTCTCTCGCTTTCTTCCTGTCTCTTCAAAAAATGAAATAAAAACATAATTCTAAGTACAGCATTAATTCAGCTCCCCCTGCATCCTAGCACCAAGGTCTTATGATTTTCTAGGACCTGGATCCTTACTCTATAGTGGGGAACTAGTGGAATAACAAGTTGCCATGACATTATTGCAAACCCATCTCACCAAGCCAAGTCTGCCAACCTGGCATATTAAAGAATGGATTCTAATGAAGGGATATGAGGTGTAGAAGCCATCCAGAGAGGAACAATAAATATCACAGTTTTTCTTCATATACATTCCTTTTTTTTTCTTTTTAAGAGAGAGAGGGAGAATTAATTTATTAAATTTAGTTTTTTACGTGGCTTTCGTTGCTCCAATGCTTCATTGCGTAT
>PVKS010042849.1:0-15197 GCA_004027875.1 Aplodontia rufa | reverse complement strand
TTTTTTTTTATTAGATGGAAATAGAGATACAATTGAGGGGGAAACATTATCAAACATTCAAGAACCAATGTATATACACTTAGTTATCCAGGGCTAATGCCATATCATGGATGCCCAGCTTGGGTTCCCCATGTTGCTGTTTCCCCCAGAAGAACTCCTGAGTTAAATGGCTATCTCGTGGAGGACAGATATCTCCTTCTGAGATGATTCTCCCATATTCCCACCCTCAGTCTCCTAGGATTTCTTCCTACCCCCTCCCTCCCCAGCCTCCTCTCTACACCTTCAAGTGTCCTAGGGAGTCGTCTCCCTGTTGCATTGAGAATCATACAATTTGAAGTTATTATTAGCTTAGCCGTCTAACATACTGCTTCCCCATTTATTCTAGCTTCCACAAATGAGAGATACCATTCAGCCCTTGAGTCTCTGAGATTGGGATACTTCACTTAGCATAATTCCTTCTATCTCCATCCATTTGGCTGCAAAAGCCATAATATCATCTTCTCTAATGGCCGAGTAGTATTCCATTGTATATATGTACCAAAGTTTTTGTATCCACTCGTCAAGTGAGGGGTATCTGGGTTAGTTCCATGATCTAGCTATGGTAAATTGAGCTGCTATAAACATTGAGGAAACCACATCACTACAATATGCTGATTCTAACTCTTTTGGGAAAATTCCCAGGAGTGGGATAGCTGAGTCGTAAGGTGGTTCCATCCTTAATTTTTTGAGGATTCTCCACACTGCTTTCCATAGTGGCTAAACCAGTTTGCAAGACTTGAGTATTTAAAAGGTTATTCTGATAGTAGTGTGGAAGTTGTACTGGAGGAGGGCTTTCACAAACTTGGGAACACAAACACGGCAATTCCTTAGTTTATTATATAGGAGACAAATTAAATCCTATTCTGTTTCTAAAAGGTATGCTAAAGTGAGCACCTAAAAAAGCAACAGGAGAGTAATCTCACTTAAGGACACGGATGCAAATATCTTAAATGAAATAGAATTAGCTAGAAATTTATGACTAGTGTGGAGGAACTATAATCACATTTTTCCAGCACTTTGGAAATTGAGAACATATGGAAATTTACCACCAATTATAAAAGACAGGAATTTTTGGAAATGTAGACTTATACATAATTGAGTGAATTGCAAGAATCTTTTTGGAAAATAGTTTAGTTGTATACAATGAAGGTCATAAAAATGGCTACTATTTTTTTTTATCTTCTTTATCTTTATAAAATTACCTGAAGAAAGTAGAAGAGAAGTATAGCATTTTTGCTCCTCTAAGTGATTCTCCTTTTTTGCTATTTTTAATAAAGAACTATGAGAAATAGCACATAGTTGACAAAAATTAAACTATTACATGGTAATTATGACTAAATTTTGCTATTTTTAAAATGACAAATTTGTGAAATGCTGAATACATATAAGGGGTACAATATATATAAAATGTACACCTCAGTAATGTTTTAAAATTTTCAGCAATTAGTGTATCCATTATGATATAATTATATAAAAATGTAATTTTTATTTTATTTTTTCTTTTTAAAATTTTCTTTAGAGCATTATAATTATGCATAGTATTTGGGTTCATTTTGAAAAAATCATATGCAAGGAGTTTGATTTCAAACTGTTTCCTCCCCTCTTTTCCTCCTCTCTTCCTTCCCCCTAAAAATGTAATTTTTAAATGCTAAAGATAGAAAACACTTGTAGAGTTTGAGGAATTACTTAAGGTGACATCACCTTTGTCGGACTGTTTTATCAACTTCAAAATGAGAATGTGATATTATAAAAATATGTATTTTTGTTTTTAATTCTTATCTAAGAATTATTTAGCCCATTTTGTATAAATATGTTTAAATGAGCAATATATATGGCTATATATTGAGAGAGGCCTTAGTTGGATTGGACTATTCTGAGAGAAAGCATCCTTTCTATCCCACAACTGAGTCTGCTGTCTCCAACAGGGAAAATGTGTTTAGACTCCAGTCATGCTTTTTGTTTCACCTTTGGGAATTGGAGAACAAGAGAGGAGGCCCTAGGCATGTTCCATTACAAACAAGAACAAAACTTCTGAGACCTGGCATTATAACCCTTTTATTTCACTAAGTTCTTAGAATAACCAAAAATCTAATTGTTTTAGTCAGCCTTCTAACCACTGTGCCCAAAAGACCTGAAAAGAACAAATTTAGAGGAGGAAAAGTTTATTTCAGGGCTCACATTTTTAGAAGTCTAAATCGTAGACAGCTGGCTCTGTTCCTTGGGGCACCAGATAGGAAGAACATCATGGTGGAAGAGTGTGGCTAAGGAAAGCAGCTGGGAGCATGGCACCCAAGAAGCAGAGAGAGCTCCGCTCAACCAGGACAAAATGTGTACCCCAAAGCCACACCCCAGTGACTGACCTCCCGCCAGCCACACTGTGCCTTCCTCAATTAAGCCCTCAGGGGATTGATTCACTGGGTTAAGGCTCTGGTAACCCAACCATTTCACCGCTACACCTTCCTGCATTGTACATGAGCTTTGTGAGGACACCTCACATCTAAACCATAACACTAATCATGTGTTGTTCACAGTTTTAACAGACATAAAAGTAGTCAGGGGAATCAGTAGAAATTAATTTTCTAAAATTTGGGTTATGATAATATACTGAAACTTCCTGTTCATTGGAATAGATAAGGAATTTGGGGCAGTACATAAGAGTGAAACTTAATGTAACTATTTACTGAAATGTTTATAAATCCTTTATGTAGAAAACAATCTATATTTTATAAATTTTAGTCCATTCTGCAGTCTTGAGTTGGATAATTTGATTATTCAATTTTAGTATTTACATGTACCAGTTACTTTTGTGTGGCGAGAGTGCCCCTAATATTTTTTCATAGGGTTTAAAAGGAACAACTGGGTAAACACATACATGATGGATCAAACACTGGAGAAGAACAAAATACTCACACCTGCATTTCTCTTTGTCTATCTGTCTCTCTCTCTCATGCACGTGCACCCTCACCCCATATGTATTTTTAACTTAATTGGCTAAGGATTCCTATCATATAGTTTCCCCACTAGCTTTAGAACTTGGGCTAATGTGGCATTCCCCTATACAAACTTATAACTCATGACCCTGGATAAGTTCATAACTTTTCTGTACCCTATTGCTTCACTCACAAAATATGGATAATAGAAGCAACCTCATACATTTGCTGTCATGAAAATAAGCTAACCAAAGCAAAGTGCTTAGCATACTGTATGTCTTGTGGTAAACATTCAGTAATTGTTTGTGATTTGTAGTTGTTCAGATTTAATATACCTCTTAGGAACACCTTTATCCTTTAGTTACATATTCATTTTATATATAATGAACAAAAATATGTGATGGATCTGCTCCCAACCCCTGAACCTAGGGCTTCTCAACTCCCCTGTTTCTCAAGAAACGCTATTCTCAATCACAAATTGGCCTGATACTGACCCAAATAACCCAGCAGTGATCTTACTGAATTTATCCCATACTGTCTCGGGCCCTTACAGCTTCTGGGCTGGCAGGTTTCCAAATAGCAGTTTCCATTTTTGTAGATGATATTAATAATAATAGAACTGGTATGACCCAAAGAGGGGGTGCTGCTGAATACACAGCTGACTAATGTTTTCATTTCACCTGGTATTTTTTCTTAGGGATTTATCTTTGAGTTGGCTTTCTACTATGTAGAGTTCACTATATCCACTCCAAAGGCTGTGTGGTTTAGAATGACTTTAAGGAGCCCTGCTGTATCAAAAGGCCAGGAAGAGACAGGCAGTGGGGAACAGACAAATCAACAACACTGTTCGTTGTGTTTGTTTTGCAGTATGTGAAGAAATATGAAATTACTTAGTTTTTACCTGTCTGGAAAAGCTGATTGTATCTCTCCTGTGTCTCTAGGAAGAAGCATCTAGAACTCAGGTAGTACCAGCATAGATTAGGGAATAAGATACATGTTGCCCATGAAGAAAGGAGGCAAAACTATCCTAGAATCCACAGTAGGTATTTTGTTTTGATTTGTTATTTTAACTTAATCCAAGTATTTATAATTTTGAGATTAAAAGATCAATTTTTTATTATTTCCACTAAATATGTTGTCATTAACATTTCTCCCAAAATAATATCACTATGAAATCACCCCACCCTTGCCTAATAACAAAGTTTCAGACCCGAACCACAGAGAAAACTTGGTGATGGGACAGGACTGTGTCTTTGTTGTCCATCCCCTACTGGAAGGCAAGTACACAAAGAATTGTCTTTTGATATGGTTTTATATTTTTATAGGTCTTTGCTATTTTGCTTGCTTTCTCTCTCCTGATATTTGACCTGGTATGTTTCCTTTGTTCTTCAATTTTCTCTAGTAAACCAAAGATATGTTATGTTACTGCTGCTAGTGTTTAAATTTTCCCAGACTGAAATTGTATTGTTCCTTAACCATAGCTTTAGTATAGTTGCTGTTGATATTTGTATATACATTGCAAGAGTGTGTGTGTGTAACTTAGAGAAGAAGAGAGGTCATTGGCAAAGAAAGAGAGTTTAGTGGAGGAATTTGAATATTAAATAGTCAGCGGTACTACAGTATGATCACTACTATAAAAGGAATTTACAGGGTACACAAGACACTGCTTAACTGAATTGGAGAGTGGGAGCCCATTCAGGAAATAGTTATGGCAATTGTATTCTTTTTTGTAATCATGTTTATCACAATTTTTAGGTTTAGCTTGCTTGTCTGATCTGTGTGTTCATCACCAATCTTTGACAATATGATTCTCCCATTCACAAGTTCTTGGTGGCTGCTGGTGTCTTTGAGTAATTTTTTGAATAGTGGTTTGAAGTAAATTCTGTAAGTCTTTTATGCCCTAGAATGTCTTGTAGTGTCACATGGAAATGGCCACATGAAGAGTATAAAATTGCTGCATTATCTCCTTTGCCCCCTCCTAGGCATTACTCTACGGCCAGCCTGATTTTTTTGTTGCCTAATAATTTATCTATTTTGCAACCGTACATATTTGGCATTTGTTAACTTATTTCTTTTGTCATTAAAGTTCAACAAATTATCCAGGAAATATATTTAGGTATTGATCTCTTTTTATTAAACTTGCTTACTATGAATCTTTCCAATCTTTATATTTACTTCCTTAAACTGCTCAAAATTTTTTTTATATTTTAGTTCTTTTATGCTGTTTTTCTTCTTCATGGATTCTAATGATTTATATGTCTTAATAACTATTTTTTAGTTTTTAAATACCTTTATTTTCACTGTTAATGTTCCTTCTGTTCTTTGTTCTTTC
This sequence comes from Aplodontia rufa, assembly GCA_004027875.1. Classification (NCBI taxonomy): domain Eukaryota; kingdom Metazoa; phylum Chordata; class Mammalia; order Rodentia; family Aplodontiidae; genus Aplodontia; species Aplodontia rufa. Next base: position 9,896 of record PVKS010042849.1, on the reverse strand, counting down.
TTCCACTTTTGGGGGAAGCATGTCAAACCAAATGGCTAAACAATCTTTTTTTTTTTTCAAATTTTCAGTATTCATTCTGCACTTCACTGTATAAAACTAGTTGTAGTTTTAGTTTTGAATTTTACTTCTTTACCATCTCAAGTCTTATCTGCTGTATTTTAAAATTCCATGCAACTAACAAAACCTGTTTCAATTTTCCTCATTATTTGCCAAGATTTTTCCCCCCAAAGAATCTATCATTCCTTGAATTCTATTGAAAACATTAAAACCTCCTTCTTTTTAGAATCCTTTTCTATGATTTGCTTTTTCCTTCAAATTATAAACTTCATGTCTATTCAGGTTAAAAGTTTTAAAAACTCTTCTGTGCTTCTTTTTTCTTTAAAACTATCTACTTAACTCTGAAATGCGAGTTGTATTCAGAGTTATTATTTGCCTGTGAACAGGTTGTCATACCATTAGCAAAGTATGGTCTGCATACGAGCAGCATCCGTATCATCCTGGAACTTGTTAGAAATTTTAAAATCTCAGGCCCCACCCTGGACTTGCTGAATCAGGATCTGCAGTTTAACAAGATACTCAGGTGATTGCCAGACTTAAGTTTAAAAAGCGCTAATCTACATCAATGCTGTTAGAATACTCATCAATTTCCAATGTTTTAGTGATGATTGGTAAATCTGACCCCCAGTTTGGGATTTTAGTCTTATTGTCTGGGGAAGCATCTTCTAGACCCATGTGATTGTCTGCCTCAGAATTTCCTTTTATAAGGAAGCAATTTTCTGTTCACTTTTTTCCATAAAAAGTGACAATGGCATGGGTTAAGGGATCAAAACACAGCCTTGGCTTTTTTCTAAGCTAGTCTCCTTTGTGTTGAGGTTTCATTCTCTGAGGGATAAATCCTTACCCCTTGGCTTTTTTAAGGCACATTTTATTCCTGATGTAAAGGAGAAATTTTTTCTTCTGTCCTCTTGTATTCAGTGGCTAGGGCTGGTGAATAATATCAACAAAAGACAGGTCAACAAGAGAAAAATTATGCAATCTTAATATTTTTATGTGTATTGGGGTTTCATAGAAAAGAAGTTAAAACACTCCAGGATTTGGGAGTAGGCAAAGACTTTCTTAACAAGACTCCTAAAGCAAAAGAATTAAAGTCAAAAATCAAAGAGTGGGATACCATTAAACTAAAATCTTCTGCACAGCCAAGGAATTGGTCAAAATTGTCAAGAGACAACCTACAGAATGGGAGATAATCATAGCCTGTGATTCCTCTGACAGAGGACTAATGTCCAAAATTTACCAAGAACTCAAAAAACTTAATACCAAAAACAAACAATCTAATCAATAAGTGGGTCATAGAATAAAGTAGAAACTTCTCAACAGAGGATATTGAGCTAGCCAATAAATACATGAAAAAGTGTTCTAAATCACTAGTAATCAGAGAAATGCAAATCAAATCTACATTAAGATCTCACTTCACTCCAGTCAGACTGGCAAAGATGAAGAATATAAACAATAACAGAAGCTTGGGGGTTGCAGGGAGACAGAAACACTAGCACACTGTTGGTGAAATTGCAAACTGGTATAGCCACTCTGGAAAGCAGTGTAGAGACTTGTTAAAAAAAAGAAGGATGGATTTACCATCCAATCCAGCTATCCCTCTTCTGGGTATTTTCTCAGAGGAATTAGAATCATCACATTACAGCAACACAGCAAAATCAAGGTTCGTAGCAGCTCAGTTTACAATAGCTAAATTATGGAATCAACCCAGATGCCCCTCCTTGGATGAATGGATCCAAAATCTCTGATATATGTGTACACACATACATATACATACACAATGGAGTTCTATTCAGCTGTTAGAAACAACGATATTATAGCTTTTGAAGGTACATGGATGGCAGTGGAAGAAATCATGCTAAGCAAAGTTAGCCAAACCCAGAGAGTCAAGGGTCAAATGTTTTCCCTCATTTGTGGAGGCTAGAGCAAAACCTGGGCTTGAGTGAATGGTAGTCAAACTCATGTATTGGACCCAGCAAAGGCCTAGCAGCACATAATCTAGGACAATTATAAATATGTGGGGGCGGGGATAGGTGGAGGGTGGGATGAGGGAGGGAAAATAGGGAGGGATCTAGGGAGACAATCAACAATTTCAATACTCTTTACACCCCTGAGAATCCAAATAATATGCAATCATTTAATTCTAAAAAATTCACAATCTAAGCATTTATTTTGCTTTTAGGGGCAAAATATAGAAGAATCAAGAGACTGGGGTATGGGCAATGTGGGGGTAATTCTGGTTTAAGACATATGCATATCATATTATTACCTTTTATGCATTTATAATTGCACAATAACTCAATTCCTTAATAAAAAATTTTTTTAAAAAGAAGTGAAAACCCAAAGCAGTGGTTAGACCCAGATGCTTTTATATCATTTTAACAAAGGGCAGTAAACTGTGGAAAGGTGACTAGATACAGGAAAGAGGATTAGGATTTAGGAGTGGTAATTGTGGCAAGTTGACCAGCAAATGTGTGGTAGATAGAATTATTTAGTAAAGTTTCTTATGTAGACTTATCTGAGTGCCATTAAAGATCTTCCCAGTATCAGAGAGGAGAACACCCTTACAAATGGAAATTATGACACATTTGCAAAGGGGAGTTTATGCCCTGGCTTTAAGCAGGAATACATTTCTTCCTGCATCTGTTGTTTTCCTCAGTTGCTTTCAGATCAACATGATCCTTATACCAAAGTGACATATTTTGGTTTGGTAAATCCTGAATGCTGTTACTGTGAATCATGGTCCTAAAATATTTTTATCCATACTCGGAATTCTTTCTGAATTCTAACAAGTTTCTTAGCTGCCAATAAAATTGAAGCTTATCATTACTTGTTGTATTTTCATAAGAATTTTAATGGTAAGTTGAGGAAGGTCAAATCAGGGGTTGTTAGTGTTCCCATCAAAAGCTGAGAAGGTCCTTACTATAAAAATGCAGGAGCCATATATATGGCCATTTTTGAGAATGCTATATGAAAAATTCCTCACTGGATGGAACATGGCATGAATGATCTTCAGGATCTCCTTCCACCCAAGCATATTATGATTCAGTGGTCTTTTTGTTCTATGTAATTCAGTTTATATACTTCTCCCTAATTGGAATCATGTGTAGCTAAATAAAGTTATAGGTTTTGCAGAGTATTTAGCTATAAATATTTTAGACTAAGCTTATAACTTTGTTAGAAAGATTGCTCTCAGTCCTTTTAAAATCACTTAAAATTTTAAATCATTCCTGCTATTTAACTTATAATATACTTACATTACCTTATTTTGCATCTCATTGAGGTTGTTGTTTTGATTCCCACTTTACAATTGGACTGAAAGGTAACCAAATAGATTGAGCAGCTTATTTGATATAATTTGGCTGATAAATTGCAGAGCCTCAATTATTTACTGGTTGATGACCTTCTCAAGTCTCTAAACTCTTTGTGTTTCAGTGTCCTCATTTGTAAAAAGGTCATTATTATACCTTACTTCAAATAGTTCTTTTTTAATAAAAATAATAGTAGTTTTATTGATTACATATGATTTTAGTTGTATTAATATATATTGTAATTTTAAGAATTAGAAATGACTTTATATTTTACCAAGAATAATCCAAGTTACAATACATGTTTAAGAACAGTCATTTAGTCCTGTAGTCATCACATACCTATTTTCAGATAATCAGAAAGTCATCACCCAAGTTTCACAGACACAACAGTTACCCTACAGAGTATTAGACACTTTCTTATTAGACACTTTCCTTTCTCAGCAAAAACTATTTTTTGTCACATGGACATTCCCCAACTAATCTTACTTATATAACACACAAAGCTTTCTCGCCATGGCGTTGTCTCAGGTGGCTTTCATTTTGAAAGCTATAAGGCATGAGAAAGCAGGAAAATGATGCTCTAGACTTTGTACTTTGGCGTTTTCGCTTTTGCTTAGAACCCCAATTTAAAATTAAAACAAGATCACTCCTACATTATATTCATGTGGGAAAAGTCTTTTTATGTACACATTAACACAAGACAGAAAATGTCAAATGAAGCAAGCGTATCAGCTGAAGAGACTGGTGAATGTCATTCAGCAGTTTTGAACCCGTGTTTTGAACTCTTGTTGGATTTGACTGAATAGTGGATGTCCTTCATGGCCCTCTCGACAAGGACAGCAGCGTACGGCCTCTTTGTTTCTGGATTGATACACTTCTCTGCCACAGTGGTTGCAATATCCTTAAACATCTGTTCCGCTGCGTGTGCCTTTCATTATCTGATACCTGAACCTCTCCTGTAGTCAAATTCTGCTTACAGATTTCAGTCTGGTCATCTGTTCCAAATGCACCAAAGAGATCTTTCTTATTTGCAACCTAACCTTTAGAAACATTCACAAACACCGAGTAAGTTTGCTGAACTTTATCAAGGTCTCTTTCCACACCGCTGCGCCAGCTCATCATCTTGTTCTTGTAGCAGGCAGTTTCAAAGCACTTGATCGCAGACTTCATGGAAGCCACATCCATATGGGACAAGCGGATCTGGTTGGTGGGGGTGAAGATGGACAGGGCAGCCACTCACTTACCAGGCCGGAGAACCCAGGGCTCTGCTGGGCCCCAACAACCCTGGGTGTGCACAAGCTTAACAACTGCCCAGAGCCCTCAAATAGTTCTTGTGAGGATTGAATGAGCCAATGTATATCAAAGCCTCTGGTAAACAAGCGAATGCTCATTAACTGTTCATTTCATTTGTAGTTTCCCAGGCACATCTTCTACCTCTCTAATTTCATTTCTCTACTCCTGCTGCTGATACCAATCTGTTAGAAAGATACCCACTTCATTTAAACTATGGAAATCACACAACTGCACAAAATGGTATACACAAAGAATTTTGTCATAATATTATTTACAGTGACAAAAAATTTGGAGCAATTAAAGTTTTAACTTAATAACCAAATGAAATTTGATTTTTTAAATCAGATTAAATTATGCTATAGGTTTATAGAGATATAATGAAGATTTAATGAGTTAATATTTATAAAGCACTTAGAACAGTGCCTATACATATTAATCACTGTGCTTTCTTAAAAATACCACAGAATAAGGGCTGGAGCGGTGGCTCGGTGATTACAGTGCTTGCCCAGCATGCGCAAGTACATGGGTTCAAACCCCTGCACCCACGTACACAACTAAGTGTCAGAGCAACAAGAGCCATCTGAAAAACTCAATAAAAACTGATTCTCTCTCTCTCTCTCTCCCCCTCTGTCCTTCTCTCTTTAAAAAAAAAACTACAGAATATTATGCACTTATTAAAAATAATAAGGGCTGGAGCGGTGGCTCAGCAGTTACGGTGCTTGCCTGGCATGAATGAGGACCTGGGTTCGAACCCCAGCACCACGTACACCATGAAGTGTCGGAGCAATGAAAGCCACATGAAAAACGAAATAAAATTGATTCTTTCTCTCTCTCTCTCTGTCTTTCCCTGTCCCTCTCTCTCTTTTAAAAAGATAATAATAATAACAAATCTACGTTGATTTGCAGTCACATTGGTCAAACTATCATTACAAAGGAAGTAGGTTACAACATAGCACCTGTATCACTAAATAATATCTGGAAGGATATATTAAAGTTTTTTTAAATTAAATTTAAAAATATACAGAGCCGAAGGTACACCATGATTCTTCTAACACTGGACTTCCCTGGCAGTAAGTTACACTGAGCGACTTATAACCTTGAGACATTTACTTAATGTTGAGGGTTTTCAAGGATGCATCATCAGCTTCTCTTGGTCCACTTGACTGTCAGTCATAGTAGATTCTTATGAATCTTGTTTTTATTCTGAGTAAACAAGAGTGAGAGTCTAGGCTAAAATGGAATAAGCCTGCTCATCTGGAAATGAAGAAGCTTTGAGGGTGAAAACGAACATGGCAATTTGTTCGTCTTACTTTCAGGGTGTTTTGATGTAACTGGCAGATTACAAACTTCTTTTCAATAGGAAAACTGCCAGAGTCACCTTTTTTTTTTAATATTCCAGTTATCCTTTTTAGAATTCTGAGGATTAAATTTGTTAATATCTGTTAAGCATTTAGAAGAGGGCCTCGCATAGCAAATGTGGGTTTCATATTGTTATTTTTGTGTTTTCGTTGTTACATATTCTGGTTTGACTCACATAGTATTTAAGTGGATCGTAAGTTCTGTGGAAGTGTCTATTACTCTAACACTCTTGTCAATCAAATGAAAGGAAGAAATGACCTCTTCCCTGTTGTTTTTTAGCTAAGTCAAAAAATATTGGAAAGGAGGAAACAAAGCTGTCATTGTTAACAGATTATATGATTGTGAGCCTAAAAATTTCAAGTGAATTGACTGAAGAAATGATATACTAGTCAACAATGGTTAAATCTAAGATTACTGTACAAAACAAATAGCTTTCCCATGTACTAGCAAATACCAATAGGAGGGGAAAACAGACCCCATTTATAAGAACAAAATTTAAAAATGACAGAGTATTTCTAACTAGAATTGTGTAGTGTCTATAGGAAGAAAGTGATGAAGCTTTGCCGAAGGACATGAAAGAAGAATAAATGGAGAGAACGCCACGCCACGTTCCTGGATCAGAAGATTCAGTTTTGTCATTATTTTCTCCTTGAAACTCATCACTGAATTCATGGAATGTCAGTCTAGAATTGTGTAGAGTTTTTAAATGAATCTTGCCAGGCTGATTTTCAACCTCTTCTAGAAAATATAAGAATACAGAAAAAAATGTGAATAATAGCTATTATATTTGAATTCTTAATATACATCAGGTACTCATTTAATCCTTCTGGCAATAAAATGTAAGAATTGTTAGTAACACCAATTTTCCGTTCATGTCTACCAGAAGAGCACAGAAGGATTGAGTAACAGCCAAGAACACCCAATTAGTAAATGGCAGAGCTGGCATTCAAACCCATTCTGATTCCTGAGGTCCTGTGCTTACCACTACACTGCTACCTGAGGAATATTGTCAGCACTTAATAGCAACACATCGTGTAAAATTATATATTAAAATTTATTATCTTGGCAAAAGAATAAATAGCATAATGGAAAAATAGGAGAATTTAGAGGAACATGGCTTATTTATGATAAAGGAGCAGTTTCAAATCAGTCAGAAAAGCTTTAGTAAATGGTTCTAGAACAATTCACTTTCTCTGGAGAAGATCATAAAGTAGATTCCTTCCTTGTGCTATGCCTGTAAATAAATTCCAAATGTATTAAAGAAATATTAAAAAGGAAACATTTTTATATACTCAAGGTGCGTAAAAGTTTCCAACTAAGATATAAAATCTAGAACCATTAAAAAAACTGACAAAATTTAAGATGAGTATGATAAAACACATCATAAACAAAGTTAAAAGAAATCACAATCAGAGTGAATAATGGTAATGTCTATAATAAAACAATGATATACAATTCAGTAGGAGAAAAAGGCTAACTACCCAGTGGGAAAATGCTCAAAGGAGATGAACAAAAAGTTCTAAGTGTCCCCCAAAATGAAAATATATTACCTTGAGTAATACTTGATTTTAAAATAAGAATGAGGTATTATTTTAACCATCATATTAGTAAAAATTAAATGTATAAAATCTAGTTTTAGGGAAAGAAATGAAACTAATAGTATTTGAAGCTGTAAATTGGTGTTGCATGCTTAAGGACAGTTTGGGCAATAACTATGAATATTTTAAATTATACCTTCCATTTGACCTCTAGTTACCTCCCTTCCGCTTTTCTCCTTTTCTCTTAAAATACTCTCACATGTGTGTCCATCATTTTTCCATCACCGTGACAAATACATTGACAAAATAAACTTAAAGGAGGGTAGGTTTATTTAACTCATGGTCGCCAGACCCCGCTGCTGTAGTGGCACCCTGCTTACTGCTGGGAACACATGATAGATGAGGTCTGTTCTCCTCCTGGCTACCAGAGAGCAAGAAGAGAGAGAGGAGGGGCCAGAAGACATATTGGGCTATTGAGATATAAGAGATACCGAGATACTGTCCTTAGTTGATGGTCTAATTGGGAAGTGTGGAAACCTAAAGAGATGGCATCTAACTAGACAAAGAAGGTCAATGGGGACATGTCTTTGACGGGAATATCTTATTCCTAGCTCTTTGCTCTGCTCCCTTGGCTTCCTGGGTGCCGTGTGGTGAATAGTTTTACTTCAGCATTTGTTCCCTGCTATGATGTTCTGCCTCATCGCAAGCCCACAGTGATGGGACCAAGTGACTATGTACTGAAACCTCCCTTAAGTTGATTTTTTGCAGGTATTTTGTCACAGTGATGGAAATCTGACCAATACATACTAATTTATCCAGAAGAAAATTTATTTTAATGTATTATTATTTAATCTCTTAAGATTGAAAAATACCTATTCAGGGTTCTGTTGTAACTCTTGTATACCCATGAACAAACCAGTAACCACTCTCATTCTTGAGTGCTTAATTTTAAGAGGTATCCATGTATTTATTTGATAGAGAAATTATGAAACATGATTCTTATTGGAAAGGTTTCTCATAAATATTTAACTTCTACTTCTTTTGTACAGTCTTAGAAAAAATACATACTCTAAGTCTGCTTTTTGCTTCTTTATTTTGGGTACAATCATGTAATCTGTTATAAAATAAATACATTTCAAAATGTCTATGCGGTCTAATGCTCAACTTTAGGCAGGCAGATACTTCAAGAACGCAGGACAGAGTCATCTTTTCTCTACTTGAAAATGTAGGAAGATGTATACTTCACATTTCCTTCTCCAGTCTTTGGCATGAGGTCCCTGATAACCAGGAGGTAGCACTTTCAGCCCTGTTCCAGTTCTTACCATTATAATAAACACTCACTCTGGTGCTTTCTAACCATATAGCTCCATGTCTACTTTGAACATTCCATAGACTTAAAGGGCAATGTTAACTTACCCATTAATCATTTTTATGCTGTATAACAAATACACTCCAAACTTGGTAGCACTAAATAACACATACTTGTTAACATAATAGCTTGCGTGTTCAAGGATGCCTATTACTTGGTTGGATTCTTTGCCTCAGCATCTCCACAAGGATGCTCTACTGGGAAGGATCTACTTCCTAGCTTACATAGTTTTGGAGAATTCAGTTGTTGGACTGAAACCACAGTTTCTTGATAGCTGTTGGCCACACATTTCCTCAGTTTCTTCCCAAGTGGGACTCTCTATAGAGCATCTCACAACATGGCAGCTTCCATTTGCAGAGCAAGCAAATAGGTAAGTTTTGACAGTAAGTAGGTAAAAGAGTATCTTTTGGAACCCAATCAGTGACATGCCATCACTTTTGCCACATTCCATTCTTTCCTCCCATTCTGGGTTTGGAAAGTGCCAGTGCCTTATCTGCAGACATATCCAGGCATAAGGCAGCAAATATCCGGTTGTTTCTTACCAAAATAAAGACTTTCACCTACATGTCGCTTTTTAGACATTTAAGATCCACAGCAATCTGTTGTCATCTGAATTCCTACCTAACGCAAAGATTCAAAGTTACAGATGATTCAGCAAGTCACCTTACAGAATCTTGAAGTCAAATATACTTTGGGCGTCCTCTTTTTGTTTAAAAGGCTGAAATAAAAGATAACTTGAAGCACACCTACTGAGAAGTTTTAGATGAGAGAATATCTTCACTGTAGACTACATCAATACATATTTAAAGCTGGGCTTATTTGCCTCCTGAAGAAGTTATTTATTACCTGTAGTGATCAACCAGGCAATGACCAGGTGATCATCGTTAGAACTCTACTACCCTCAGATGTTCATGTGGAATGAGGCAGCAAGTCAGACCATTTGGTTTAGGAAAGGACTTCTTTTTTTTTTTT
>PVKS010042848.1:0-15200 GCA_004027875.1 Aplodontia rufa | reverse complement strand
AATAATCAAACTCCAATCTTGAATAAACAACCATACCAAAACAAGATTCTAAAAGGACCTTTAGACTAGAATTTAAACACAAAATTACAACATTAGAATAATATTCACACATGCAATTATCAAATTAAGAGTACAGACCCTAAATGGAAATGTACATTGTAGAGTTTCCCCCCAACTAATCCCTTAAATTTACAATTCCCAGTAGCCAAAGGCTTCAAAAGATCAGGCCAAATACCTCACGGTACACTAGTTAGTATCCTCTCTTTATTTGAAGTTATTAATTTAAAAAACATATTCAAAGGGTATCATTGCAATTTTAAATTGCTACAAGACATTTTTACATATAATAGCCATTTAGTTAAACTCTTTCATAACTCTACTGACTAATGTGTGATCAGTCAGCTTGATAGAGGTTAATGACTCACTCTGTTCTCATTTACATAGGAGAAAATTTCAAAAGCAGTGGGGAGTACAGGAATCCGAAATGTAGATACCTTCTGGTACATCTTCCAGTATGACTATATGACCAAAAAATTGCTTATGAATGTGAAGAATTAGTAGTTTTGCAATAGAGCATTTCTTTTCCGCCCATTTATATGCGGACTTCAAATTTCTAACTAGGCCATCTTTCAGGAAATGACTGGTTAAAAAGTTATAATTTTTAAGAAGGAGAGAGAGAGAATAAATTTTATTTATTTTTTCATCTGGTTTTTGTTTTTCCTTTATTTATTTGTGTATGTGGTGGTTGGGATCAAACCCAGGACCTTGCATGTCAGGCAAGCGCTGTACCACTGAGCACCTCTCCTGTCCCTGGTTATAATGTTTTGATTAATTATATAACCTAGAATTTATTTATGATATTATAACCTGCATAATCTTTGAAAGCATAAATAATTCTAAGAATCAGGTTTTGGAATATATCATAATTTTAAAGATTTTCTTTAAAATCACAGATTGGGCCTTCTAATAAGCTTTTTTGACAAACAGAAATAAGTTTTTATTCTTTTAGAAGATATGAGGTGGGTGGCAGGGGCGGATGCTCAGGAACATACTGGTCATTGTGGTCAGATGGAGAATAAAAAACAAAGATACTCAAGAAATGTACATTGTCTACATATTAAGAACAATGCTGTGTTTAAATCCTCACAATCCATATTCATAAGGCTATATAGAGTCCAACAATAAAAATGTTTACTGAATTATCTTTCTAATTATATAAGACTTATTTCTAAGCTTTAGCATGCATCTCCTCTTCCCCAAACCCTTGGAGCTATTGGAAAATGGCTCCCTCTCCAATGTTCCCAATTGTAATTAATGGCATCACAACCCTTCTGGTCACCTGTTTAGTGTTCATTGCTTGCCTCATCAATCCTGCACATCCTACTTACTTCCTTGGTGTTTCCAATGATTAGATCCTTCTTTCCATTTCTGCTACCTTCATATAGGTCTCCATAATTTCCTTGCTTAAACTATTTCAGTAACCTCCTAACTAGTTGCCTAATTTATTATTCCCCTGCTCTTAAGAGTTTCCATCGGAGTTTACCTTTTTGATTTTTGCCATCACTACATTGGATCATGTCTCTTCCCTCCCAGTTTGGAAGTTTTCAGTGATCCTTCATGATTCATTAATGTCTGACTTCTTGGCCTAGCATTTAAAGCCTTATGTGATCTGGTCTCAACTGACTTTTCCAGTTTGATAGATCTTTACTACATCCCCACCTTATGAATACTTAGATCCTGCCACGTGGGACTTTCCATTGTCATTCAATTTTCATAACTCTCTTTTGTTCTTTTTGTACACTTAGCTTAAAATGTCCTATATCTGCTTTGTCATTCTCTCCTTTTCTGCTTGTCTATTACTGAAGTCTGAGCTTAAATACTGTCCCTAAATAGTCTTCTCAAGTTCTAAGTGAAAAAGTAAATGTTCCCTTTATGTTCCCATCACTTGTTTTTTTTTTTTTAAAGAGAGAGGGACAGTGAGAGACAGAGAAAGAGAGAAACAACTTTATTTAGGTTTTCACATGGCTTTAGTTGCTCCAACACTCAGTGGTGTACGTGGTGCTGGGGTTTGAACCCGGGTCCTCGTGCTTGCCAAGCAAGCACTGAAACCGCTGAGCCGCCACTCCAGCCCCCATCACTTGGTTTTAATCCCTCTTCAGTACTTATTTTGCTTTGCATCTCAATTTGTATGCCTTACTTCCTCATTAAATTAGAACATTTTTAAAACAGAGAGAGTCTCTTAATTAACAACAGGAATGCCCTTCCTTGAATTGTCAGGAAATTAGATGTTTCACATTAATGAAATTTACAGGTAACAAATACCTTTACACACATACTTAATTTTTTAAATTAAAGAGTTGCATTGTTGTACAATCATAAATACATATAAATTAACAATATGATATGCATTTGATCCTAAACGATAGTTGCCCCCATAGTGCCCACACCCCAGTCTCTTGATTCTTCTATATTATACCCCTATAGGGGGAGGGTAAATAGCATGCTACTTACTTTTAACTATTTTGCAGGAAATCAACTTTTTACTAACAAAGATACTGTTTTGTTTTTTTTTAAGAGAGAGGGACAGTGAGAGAGACAGAGAAAGAGAGAAACAACTTTATTTAGTTTTTCACATGGCCTTAGTTGCTCCAACACTCAGTTGTGTACGTGGTGCTGGGGTTTGAACCCGGGTCCTCATGCTTGCCAGGCAAGCGCCGAAACCACTGAGCCACTGCTCCAGCCCCAAAGATGCTGTTTTTAACATGGTCAAATATACTTGGTTAGGACTGTATTCTTAAACCTATATATCTAGCTCAAAAGTACAATCAATTTCTTATGGAAAATTCCATAGCTCAACAGAAAATACATTTGAGTATGGTAATTAAAAATATTTAAAGAGACTCTCTAAGAAACATTTTATTTCTGTAGAACAGACATATATCTTGTACTAAGTATCTAAAAGTGTTTTTCTTTTACAAAACTCATAATATTCCCAATAGAGTTAATTATCAATGACCTAATAACTCTTTGATTTCAATTTGAATGATTTATAAATCTTACAACTACAAAATGTTTTTAATTGGTATTAAGATGCTACCATCTTGATAAAAATGCTTAAATATATTTCAAAAGAAAATTAGCAATAGCAATGTAACTTTACAATATATTCTAGGACAGTTTTATTGATTGTGTGTGGGGAGCTGGATTGTCCCCCGGGGGGGCCGATTAGGAGAAGGATGAGTGCTGAGGGCTGGAACCTGTGGAACCTGGGTCCCCCCTCGTCCGGGGACCCCTTCCCTCCCAGCCGGGGAAACAGTCAACCACAGGCAGCTGATGGCAGCCGTTTATTATTAAGGCACACAGGTTTTTACATAGGGAGGAGGAAAAGAGACAGCCACGGAATCAATAATCCTTCTAAGGGAGTTGCCAGGGGTTATGCAGATTTCGAGTACAGACAAACAACTAGGTAACAGCACATTCCAACCCACTCTGATCTTCATTTTGCATAACAATTAGGAAGCTTAACAAAGCAGGACCTAGCAGCTCTTCCAGAAGGAACTTATGGAAATAGTAACAAGATCGCTCTAGGACTGCTGTTGAAATGGGGGTGAAGGCTACACCCCAACAATTGTGAGGGCTACTCTATTTAAAACCAATGCTCACCTTATCTTGCCCAGATTCAGGAAAGCAGAGAAACACTGGTACAAGCTCTTATTGTATAGCAGAACTTCATAAGGACACAATATTTCTTTTCTTTCCATATTTTTATTAATATATTATACATGTACATAATGGTGAGGTTTGTTATTCATTACATTTTTTTAAAGAGAGAGGGACAGTGAGAGAGAGAGAGAGAGAAATAGAGAGAGAGAAAGACAGAATCAACCCTACTTAGCTTTTCATGTGGCCTTTGTTGCTCCGACACTTTGTTGTGTATGTGGTGCTGGGGTTTGAACTTGCGTACTCAGGCATGCCAGACAAGCACTGTAACCACTGAACCACCACTCCAGCCCCTATCCATTACATTTTTAATATGTAGAATTTATTTTTGTACTAGGGACTGAACCCAAGGGTGCTTTGATGCTAAGCTACAGTCACAACCCTTTTTATTTTTTTATTATTTTTTTGAGACAGGATCTTGCTAAGTTCCTGAGGGTCATGCTAAATTGCTGAGGCTGGTCTCAAGCTTACAAACCTCCTGGCTCAGCCTCCCAAATTGCTGGGATTACAGATGTGTGCCATCACATCCATGTAATGTGTAGAGTTCTTACTTCAATGGACTACTGTGAAGTATATGAATGAATAAATTAATCTATTTACTAACTCTACAGTACCCAGAAACATTTCATCCTCATTTGTACTAGATTAGTTTTTCATTCCATGAAGCTTTATAATTATTAACAATTTTGAATGGACATCTTAAAAAGTAAAGTATCCCATTTTCTGTTGATTTTTAAAGAGAGAGAGAGAGAGAGAGAGAGCAAGAGGCAGAGAGAGAGAGAGAGAGAGAGAGAGAGTTTTATTTTTTCATCTGGTTTTTATTTTTCTAGCTTTGTTGTGTATGTGGTACCAGGGATCAAATCCAGGTACTTGTGCATATCAGGCAAGCTCTCTACTGCTGGGCTACCTCTCCAGTCCCTTGTCCCATTTTCTTAACTAGGATGTACTGATTCTGATGTATCATTGACACTGGATCAACTTTGTGAACCATTATTTAATGTTGTATTATTTGTCCCCCCCAAAATTATGATTTTTTTCATTGAATTCAGACATTTTTCGAGCAAGAATGTACCTTAGAGATCAACCAGTCTGATTTATTTTTTGAACTCTCACATTCACCAATATTTGTTAAGGGAGGGGTATTCTCACTCAACTTGTTTCTTTTAGCAGCAGCATTCCTCTCTAAGTTTAGGCTTCTAATCTGCTGTTGGCTCAGAAAAGACTATCAAGCTTGATTCTACAGAAAGAGTAAACCAGACTTCAAAAAGAGCTTGAAAGAGGCTGGAGCGGTGGCTCAGTGGTTTCGGCGCTTGCCTGGCAAGCACGAGGACCCGGGTTCAAACCCCAGTACCACGTACACAACTAAGTGTTGGAGCAACTAAAGCCATGTGAAAAACTAAATAAAGTTGTTTCTCTCTCTCACTGTCTCTCTCTCTTTTAAAAAAAAAGAGCTTGAGAAAGCTTCCAGTACAAGTATCTTCTGACATTCATATTGGTTGCTCAGACATTTTTCTTTATTTCCTGAATCTTGGCTATGTTCTGCAGAATTGAGGTTGCCAAGTAAGATTTATGTATAAACTAGGCCCTTGACATATTTAATCATCACATCAACCTTACAAGGTAATATTAAAGGTAATATTGACTAAATGGTGTAGGCCAATGCAAGCTAGTAAATGCATGTGTAGTATTTGAACTGAAGATAATTTGGCTTTAGTGTCTCTGATTTTCACCACTATTCTACATTAGTTCTCTATTTTCAATGGAACCTAAAGCCATTATTTGACGTTAGAAATGAAAATTAAAGGGCTAGAGTGGTAGCTTGGTGGTTACGGTGCTTGCCTGGCATGCGCGGGTACACAAGTTCGAACCCCAGCACCACATACTCAGTGAGGTCTTAGAGCAATGAAAGCAACATGAAAAACGAAATGAAATTTATATTTCTCTCTCTCTCACTGTCCCTCTTTCTTAAAAAAAAACAAATGAAAATTAAATAGGTCCATTCATGGGTGCAGTGGTAAAAGTTTAACAATAGGCTTTCAGAATTAGAGAAAGCAATGATTTGTAGGGTGCCCCAAAACCTATGGTGTAAATACTCCCACTATGGCCATGTGAATGTGGAGTTGGGAAGAAATGGTACAGCTGGCAGCAAGTTGGCTCCAGCTCATCACCAATGTTATAGAGTCAAAACTTATGTGTACATGGGTGCAGGAAATGATCAAAGGTGGGAGACCATGGACTAGGATCAGCCTTAACCTACTTTTTCAATATCCATATGTTCATGAATGTGTAACAGCAAGTCCCTCCTATATGTAAGATTATGTTGAATGGATAAAAAAATACTTATGTATAAGTAGTACACAATTCAAAATTTAACTTATAATAAATTTATTTTGCCTATCTTTTCACTTATTCATACCTATTTTGAAAGCCAGTCTACATACAATTAGTTTAATTTTCTACTCGCTACTGTGTTGAAAATCACAAATAAGATATATACCCTGAAGCTACAAAGAACAGATTTCCTTTGTTGAATAGGAAAAAAAAAACATTTTTCTGATAGCTGTCTCTATACTTCTGTTGCTAAAACAGGCCTTGCTGAGCTTTGTTTAAGTTTTTCTATGTCCTTAAAATATTGGAAGTGAGCTGTTATTTCAGCTGGTTATTTCAAATGATCTGAATTAAAATTAATGACTTTGGGAATGATTTTTTTTCATGGTGCCGGGAATGGACCCAGAGCTTCATGCATGCTATGCAAGCATTCCACCATTGAGCTCTACCCCCAGCCCTGTAATTGACTTTTGAAAAGGATTACAAAACATTCTGTACAGAAAATTAACCATTTATTATAGGGAAAAAGCAAGGGTAATATTTAAAACATTCACAGAAGAGCTAGACTTTTTTTTTCATTTTAAATAAGCTTTAGAAAATGTAAAGAATGGCATTTTTCAAAGTGATGACCAAAAATATAATCTTTTGTCCGTTTGAAAGAGTGAGATACTGCCATTCCCTTCCCAGAGAAAATCAAAGCAATACTTCAGTGCTCATGAAAACTGATGTTCTTTGAAGATAGGAGCTTAGAATCTCAAGAAGTCCAAGTAACAGACAACAACCTAATATCTTTGAATCTATGTCATTAAGGTTAAAGAATTTTGCTTATCTCTTTATTCTCTTACTGTGAAACATATAAATGCAAACAGCTTGGTCAGAGCCCATAAAATTATTGCCAATTCCTCAAAATACTCTATGGTTGACCTTTTAAATCAGTGTCAATGTACTAATTCATACACTGTAGTACAAGTTCAGGAGTTACCCACTTTTCTATCCCAAAATCCACTGTGATAACTCTCTCCTTTGAAAAGTATCAGGCTTAAATATGGGCTTTGTACCTCAATTGACTAAAAAAGAGTACCTATGTTAGTCAACTTTTTGGTGCTGTGCCCAAAATACCTGACCAGAACAACTTGGAGGAAGAAAGTTTATTTTGGACTCATGCTTTGAGGTTCAGTCCACTGTGGGCTTACTCCATCGCTCTGGGCCCAAGTTTAGGCAAAGCATCAAGGTGGAAAGGAGTAGCAGAGGAAAGTTGCTCACCTCATGGTTGCTACGAAGCAAAGAAGGAGCAAGGTGCCAGGGTCAAAATATAAACCCCAAAGGTATGTCCCCAGTAACCCACTTCTTCTAGCCACACTCTACTTGCTTAAAGTTACTACCCAGTAATCCATTCAAATTATTACTTCATCACAGTGATTAATCCGCTGATGAGGTTATAGCTTTCGAAATATCATTTCACCTACTGTATTAACACAGAAGCTTTGGGGGGGAACATCTCATATAAAATCATAACAATTCCAACAAAATGAAGACTATGATTCAATTAACCTTCTTGTGGACAAGTTATAGAGAAGACAGACAGTACCCCTAACCTCTTTCTTTAAGTATTTTTGAGTGTGTGTATACATGCTATGTACCCTGCTAGGCTGTGGTACTACAAAAAGGAATAAAATACAGTCCCTGCCCTCTGGAACTTGCAAATATATTGCATAGATTAGCCATTCCTCAGTAGTAAGAACAAGATCTCAACTAATGAAATGAACTTTGCATAACTATTATAACTATTTATAGAAAAAAATCACTTCCAAATCACTTCACAAACTAATACTAGGTTAGTAGGATATCTTCCCCTATGAAAAAGAAAATTTATTTTTCCTCAATTTCCAATATTTATAAAATAACACATTGTTTTATACTTGTTCTGATAGTCCTCAACTTGGTAATACTCTTCATTTAAAATTAGGTGTCCCTCAACAGATGAATGGATAAAGAAAATTTGGCATATATAGACACTGGAGTTTTACTCAGCCATAAAGGAGAATGAAATTATGGCATTTGCAGGAGATTAGATGGAACTGGAGAACACCACATTAAGTGAAAAAAGCCAGTCTCAGGAAGTCAAAGGTATAATGTTTTCTCTCATTATGTGAAAGCTAGAGCAAAGTAAGGAAAAAGGGGAGGGGATCCCATGACAATAGAAGGGATGTCAATGCAGTAGAGGAAGGATGACAGGGAGGCAGGAGGGACTGGAAAAGGCAGGCATGAAATTGAATAAAGTATGCTATGTATATATAGGAATTCCACAGTCCTATATATCTATAAAGCACCAATTATAAAATAAGTAAATAAATAGAAGGAACACCAGTAGAGTAGGAGGAAAACAGGGAGAAAGAGGAGGGGAGGGAATGAGGAAGTACTGGGGACTGGAGTGGAGCAAGTTATATTCCACGCGTATGAAGATGTCAAAATGAATGCCAATATTTCATATAACGGTAAGGCATGAATAAAAAACTTTAAAAAGCTGGTAAGGGAAGTGGCATTTTGTAGCAAAAATAACTTTGAACTGGGAATCAAAAGACTGGGCTGCAGTTTCTGCCTGAAGGAGATAGGATTGTACTGGTTGTACTACGTTTCTGAGGCTCTGAAATCAAATCTGATAAAGGAACATCACTATATTTGTTCTATCTTTATGGAATCTTCAATATCAACTATGAATTTCATCCTGTTTTTCTAAAAAAAATGCATACCCATCTCAAGAAAAGAAAAAACAATCTTTAATTTGTTGACAGTGTCTGATGAAGAAACCTAACCATTAATTGGACAACAAACCGTTAATGGCCTGAACCCTGATCACAGAACAGCTCTCATTTCAGGATCTCATCTATCTAAATATGCATTTTGTTTCAAAATCAATTGTGAAACTATTTATATCCTTTTACTTCCTGTACTGTTTGACCAATTCATAAAGACACACTATAAAAAATTAAACACCTTTTTGACTTGTAGAGATAAACTAAGGATTTATTAGTGTTACTGTGTTATATCTGATAAATACATTTTCAGAGTTGAACAGCAGAAAAAAACTGTTATTTTCATAATTCCAGTGTATTTATACTACTTTGTATTTGAAAATTTAATGTTGAAGAACAGCTAATCTGAACAGCTTAGTGGGTCCAGTAAGACTTACATGACACTGATCTTGAGATTATAAATATACGCAGTAGTTACAGATTCCAATTCTATTAGGAATCCTTAAGCTTCCTAATTCAAAGTCATTAACAATAACAAGAGGTGGCTCAAGTTTTATCACATGTTCACACTGCTATGTAAAGTATTTTAGAAGGGACATGTAGCAAATAAGCAGCAGAAGAAGCAAAGACATCAATTTCACATGCTCAACAATGAGATATCGTTTTGGCATGTATCTACCTTGGTAACAAAGTTAATGAAATAGGCTGTTGCAACTCTTCTTATTATTACTGAATATCATTCATTTAAAATTGTAGTAAAAGTTTCCTGGGGCTGGAGCGGTGGCTCAGCCCTTACAGTGCTTGCCTGGCATGCATAAGGACACAGATTCAAACCCCATCATCATGTACACAATGAAGTGTGGGAGCAACGAAAACCACATAAAAAACTAAATAAAACTGATTCTCTCTCTCTCTCTGTCTTGCTCTCTCTTTAAAAAATATCTATCCTAATCATCATGGGAGACATTTTCTAGCTAGCAATCACAATATGTAGAAATTTAATCTAAGATCATGCTGATAGTCAGTGCCTTTCATTTCTTCCAAAAAAGTTAATGATATTATGGTTTTCTTAAAGAGAGAAGGACAGTGAGAGAGAAAGAGAGAGAGAGAGAGACAGAATCAATTTAATTTTCACATGGCTTTTGTTGCTCCGACACTTAATTGTGTACGTGGTGCTGGGGTTTGAACCCGTGTACTTGCGCGTGCCGGGCAAGCGCTGTAACCGCAGAACTACCGCTCCACTCCCCGATATTATGGTTTTGATTTAATCTTACTTATTTTTGAGCACATTTTCATTGAACAAATATTTATTAAGTACCAACCATGTAGTAAGTTCTGTGCTTCTGGATCTTTCCCTCTCACATTTAATATTAATATGTCAACATGTGAAACAAACTTTATAAGATAGGAAATATTCTAAGCATGACAATAATATACTTACATACTTACCTCGGAATTTAAACACTAAACAGAAAGACATGAGGAAAGCTGTGCTAGGATCTCTTTCAACCCGTATTAGTCTTTTAATATTATAAAAGAGGAAGTATTCACAACAAATGACTACAAGTAATAAGGGAAACTGAAGGCCAGAGTATTCTAGAATCAGCACTGCACACACATTCTGACAGCACAATGGAGTCACCACTTTAGAATTCACTGATATCTAGAATGAACAATATCTAAGTATGAGAAGTTTTAGCATAACAAATGTTTCCTCCATTAGAACAATCTGGAACCAATTCAAGCAGACTCCTGAATATTCATTTTGTCTACAGTAAACTTTAAGGGCTGTTTTCCTCTCCACAACCCAAACTCTGAGAAATTGGGGAAGTCCAGCTATTCAGAGGGATACCAAAGCTCAAAAGACCAAGAATCCCCATGCTGTTTCTATAAAACAGTATAAAATTATCTGAACATTTAAGCCAAACTAGTCTTCCTTTCTTCAAAGTCCTGTTTTGTGGCATTTTTGGGTTCCTTTTTGATTATTCCCAGTAAAGGTGAACCAAATTTAAGCTCTTTAAACTTAATGCTTTATAAAAGTTATCTTGATTTAAAAAATTAGGTATCAAGGAAACAAATATAAAATTTTCTTAAAATATCTGAACATATATGCCTGTGGCTCACTAGGAACAAGAACAAATCAGTACTGTATGCCCCTTTAAGATATCATTATGGTTCAAACTACCCTCTAGTTTAAACCTAAACTATTGTAGAATAGACATAGTATTGGTAAGCTGTTATTAAAACAATGTTTCTTAACCTTCTGTGTCTCTATAAATCATGTTTTGGGGGAAGGGTTGTGGCAGGGAAGATGACCAAAATCACATTTTATCATCATAATTTTATAAGTCAATAAAAGAAGCTGTCACATAATCATAAATTGCATTTCTGCCCTGCACTCCAAAACACCTCTGCTGTAGGCCTGGCGACCCATGGTACTGGGGATCGAACCTAGGGCTCTCTATCACTGAACTACATACTCAGTCCTTTTTTTTTTATTTTGAGAGAGGGTCTTCTTAAGTTGCTGAGGCTGACCTCGAACTTGCAATCCTCCTGTCTCAGCCTCCCAGTCACTAGGATTAAGGTGAGCACTGCTGCTCAGTCTGATTTTGAAGGCAATTGATCATATCCTTTATAATAGTACACATACATACCCCTTTGGCAAACAGAGTCCTCTGGGAATCAGCATTTCAAACAAACTAAGGAAATAGATACAACACTGTTCAAAAGGTCACAGATGAATAATTTGTACATGACATGTCACACTTACAGGTAAGCAATTCTTAGAATTGCTTTTTTTTAAAACCTAGTCCTGCCTGACCTATTCTGATATCCACTGTTGGTTATGTTTAGTATATCAGTAAGAACCCAAGATCTACATCAGTAATTTTCCAATTTTCTGGTCTCAGGAACCCTTCATACTCTATAAACTTATTGAGGACCTTGATGTTTGCTTATGTAGAATATTTCTATTGATACTTACCAGGTTAGAAATTAACAGTGAGCAATTTTTAAAATATTAATTCATTCATTTAAAATAATTATATATACACATGTCAATATAATTAACATAATTTTATTTAAAATTACTATATTTCCCCAAAAGTACGATAAAGAAAAGTGGTATTGTCATTTGGGCAAAACTTTAATTTTTTTTTATTAAGGAGTTGAGTTATTGTATAATCATAAAATGCATATAAATTAACAATATGATATGCATATATTATTAAACTAGAATTACCCCCATATCGTCCACACCCCAATCTCTTGAATCTTCTATATTTCGCCCATACAAACACTATAAATGCTTAGGTTGAGAATTTTCCAGAATTGAATGTTTGCATAAGTGTTATTTGGATTCTCCAGGGGGGTAAAAATTATGCGATATTGTTGCTTTAAATTTTTTGTGTCAGGCTTAATAGGAGACGAGTAAATAAGGCTGGATTTTCATGTCTCCTTTTGTTTTAGTTATACCATGTTATTTTACTTTGTCTGAGGCATATGAAGTAAAATTTTACTCACATATATAATGTAATTGGAAAACTGAGTGGTATCTTAACAGGAGTTTCAATAACTGTATATATTCTTCTTTGATACTACACTAAAACTCAACAAGTGGTGGCTTCTTAAACATTCTACCTTAGATGCAAGATAGAATTGAAGCCATATCAATGAACTCTTTCTACTTAGTTAAATAAAAACTGATTGGTCTATCTTGTAGACTGAATGGATCTTTTATTAATCCATGGTTTTGAAATGCCAGCCTCAGTCATTTGGAAAATATTGGTTCACTGAGTAATATAGATCTTTCAAGTGGTGACTAATTTATAGATTATACAATATAAAAATAAATCAGTTACTAACATTATCTTTGATCTCAACAGAAAAGTCTAAGTCTTGGGAAGTTATCAAGCTCACATGGTGGGTAAAAGTTTTTCAAAATTCTAATTTTTTTGTTTGAAAACATATCATTGACGGCAAACACTGTCGGTTATTTTTTCTTGAAATGACAGGCTCATTTTTCAGTTTTTAGAAAAGGTCTTCCAAATACTAAAGTCTGAATAGCTGTTGTTTATCTTCAAGTTTAAAGGAGTTGTTTGAAGGAAGGTGACCACTCTGTCATACAAGTGCTTTTCCTTCTGAGAAACATCGTGCTTTGGTGTGCTGAGGAAGTGCATTTTGCCTACTTCTCATTTTAATCACACGGAAATATAAATGTATATATATTGTGCAGGGTAGAGATTTAGTAAAGTTAACTATTTTTACTGGTCCATCAAGGACATTCTTATGTGAAACTTTTTCCTACGAGTGCATGGAGATAGAGACTATAATTAATACACCCTAGTGCCCCATCTTAATTGGTTTTAAGATGCCAGCAGTATTACTCACCATTGCTTTTACATCATCTCTGTAAATATCAACAAAGTGAATAAGTAAAATAATGCCTAATGTTATCATGAAAATAATTTTAACTTCATGGAACTTTGAGAGAATCTTGGGGACCAGGAGTCCTTTGATCACATTTTGAGAACTTTTGGGCTGGATTAATGATCCTCAAACTTTAATATAAATGAGAATTTCCTAGAAAACTAGTTAAAATATTGAGCTCCTTGGGCACCATTCCCTGTTTCAGTATATCTGGGGTGGGGCATGGAAATCTAATGGTTTAACAAGTTCTGTGGATTATTTTGTTGTACCCGGTCTGTACATACTATACTTTGGGAAATATTGGGTTGAAGTCTGATTATAGTTTGAATTATAATACAGTCAAGGAATTTCAAGATAGTAGTGCAGTTACTTTGTTCAGACCAAATGCCAATCCTTTGCCATGTATAGAAAAACTCTTGACAATAGAACTATTATTATTATTAAAAAGTTAATTTTAGTTTTTCATCTTTTGTTTTGTTTTGTTTTTCCACTTAGTTGTGCATGTGGTTGTGGGGATTGAATCTGGGTCCTTGGGCATGCCAGGCAAGCGCTCTACCACTGAGCCACCTCTCCAGCTCCAAATTATTTTGTTTTTATCACTATGTAACAAACTTCATATAGAGAGGTTTGAAAATCAATGACATCATAGTCTTATTCTATTCTTGTTCTAATACATCTATACTGTCATCAATATCTCTCACCTAAATTGTTATTATCAACCTTGGTATCTTGGTCTCCAAGATACCAGTCTTAAGTCCTCCAAATCATGTTTTTTATGGCCATCCAAGAAATTTTTCCAAAAGGGGAAAATACTCATATTATTCTTTTGCTAAAGGCTCTTTGAAAAAAAAATTTGTTTCACCTACAGAATAAAATTCAACCTCCTTTTCCTTTTTAAAAATTTGTTAGTACTATGGATTGGACCCAGGGGCACTTGACAACTGAGCTATATCCCCAACCCTTTTTATATTTTATTTTGAGACAGGGTCTTTCTAAGTTGCTCAGGGCCTTACTAAATTGCTGAGGCTGGCTTGGAAGTTGCCATCGTCCTGACTCAATTGCTGGGATTACAGGTGTGCTCCACCATCCCCAGGCTTCAGTCTCCTTAAGACCCTGATCCATCTGGTTTAGATGTCCCACTTTTATACTACTTAATGCTGGCTACCCTTGAAGTTATCAGGTTGGTTTGTCCTTCAGTAAACTATGAACTTCATCAGGTTAGGCACTATGTCTTTCATCATTGTATCCACAACATGTAGCAGAGTAACTGGAACATAACATGTAAATATTTGTCAAATAAATGTTTGACGAATGTAATTTTAAGTACAGTAGTCCCATATTACCCATGGTTTCAGGTTTTGCAGTTTCAGCTACCTGCAGGTCAAAAATATCACATGTAGAACTTCAAAAATAAACAATTGATAAGTTTTAAATAACTTTTTTTATAATATACTGCTATAATTGTTCTCTTATTGTTAGTGCTGTTAATCTCTTACAGTGTCCAATTTATAAATTAAACTTTATCATGGTATTACATACAGGAAAATTATACTATATATATGGTTGAATACTATCTGAGGTTTAAGGTATCAGTGGAACAACTTGCAACATAACCCTCAAGGATGGGGAAGAAACCTGTATTATGCAATATATTTAAAATAATTTGAATTGATTCAAAGTCAAAAACAAATTCATACTTTCAAGAAAATTGTGGTGAACAGAATCTAAAGTGCACCTCCTCCCTACATACAAGGATAGCATATCTAGACAGGAAATGTCTGACTATAGCAAGGACATATGCTATATACAGCTAAAAAGTTATTCATCTTTCTTTGTAGAACGTGGGGTTAGTGTGATGTTTATTGCCACAGTGCTGACTCTGTTGAAATGACCATACTGTCTGAGCTGTACTAATAGTGGCAGTAACCCTTCTCCAACCTGGGACTTGGTTACACCTCGGTTTCAGATTTA
>PVKS010042847.1:0-15200 GCA_004027875.1 Aplodontia rufa | reverse complement strand
GGCTGGAGCAATCAGGCAAGAGGAAGAAATCAAAGGGATAAGAATAAAAAGGGAGGAAGTCAAACTATCCCTTTCTGCTGATGACATGATCCTATATCTGGAAGATCAAAAAAACTCCCAGAAAACTGCTTGAGCTTATAGACAGATTTGTCAAAGTGGCAGGCTACAAGATCAACACCCATAAATCAATAGCTTTCCTATACACCAACAATATTACGGCAGAAGAAGAAATTAGGAAATCTGTCCCATTCACAATATCCTCTAAAAAGAATAAAATACTTGGAAATTAATCTAACAAGAGAAGTAAAACACCTCTACAAGAAAATTATCTAGCACTGAAAACAAATTGCAGAAGACCTGAGAAGATGGAAAGATGTTCCATGCTCTTGGTTAAGCAGAATTAATATAATTAAAATGGCCATTCTACCAAAAGCACTATACAGATTCAAGGTAATCCTTATCAAGATACCAATGTCATTCTTTGCAGACATAGAAAAAACAACTCTAAAATTCATATGGAACAACGAGAAACCCAGAAGAGCCAAAATATTACTAAGCAAGAAAGATGAAACAGATGTTTTTGCAATACCAGATCTAAAATTATAATATAGAGCTATAGTATTAAAAACAGCATGGTCCTGATATCAAAATAGGAGTGAAAACCAAGGGAATAGAGTAGAAGACTCTGAGACAAAGCCCCAAATCTTTAAACATCTGATCTTTGACCAAGGGTGTCAACATATAATGTGGAGGAGAGACAGCCTACTCAACAAATGGTGCTGGACAAACTGGACAGCCACTTGCAGAAAATTGAAATTAGATCTTTATCTCTCACCTTGCACAAAAATAAGATCTAAGTGGTGAAGGAATTAGGAATTAAACCAGCTACCACAGAACTGCTAGAAGAAAAATTAGGACCAACACTCCACTACCTGGGAGTTGGCAACGACTTCCTCAACAAGACTCCTAAAGTGAAAGAATTGCAGTCAATAGTCAAAGAATTGGATGCCACTAAACTAAAAAGCTTCTGTACAGCTAAGGAAATAGTCAAAACAGTCAAGAGACAACCTACAGAATGAGAGAGAATCATGGCCTGTAATCCCTCTGACAGGGGACTAATATACAAAATTTACAAAGAACTCAAAAAACTCAATAACAAAACAAGCAATCCAATCAATAAATGGGCCAGAGAGCTAAACAGAAACTTCTCCACAGAGGATATTGAGCAAGCTATAGAATACATGAGAAAGTGTTCTAAATCACCAGCAATCAGAGAATGCAAATCAAAACTACATTAAGATTTCACCTCACTCCAGTCAGTCTGGCAAAGATGAAGGATACAAATAATAAAAAATGCTGGAGGGGTTGTGGGGAGATAGGAACACTGGCACACTGTCAGTGGAATTGCAAACTGGCCCAGCCACTCTGGAAAGCAGTGTGGAGACTCCTCAAAAAATTAGGGTTGGGGGCTGGAGCGGTGGCTCAGCAGTTAGGGTGCCTGCCTGGCATGCGTGAGGACGAGAGTTCAAACCCCAGCACCACATACACAAACGAAGTCTTGGAGCAATGAAAGCCATGTGAAAAACTAAATAAAACTGATTCTCTCTCTCTCTCACTGTCCCTCTCTCTTTAAACAAAAATTAGGGTTGGATACACCATAAGATCCAGCTATCCATCTTCTGGGTATTTTCCCAGAGGAAATAGAATCAGCACATTATAGCAACACAGCAAAATCCACGTTCATAGCAGCACAATCTACAATAGATAAATTATGGAACCAACCCAGATGCCCCTCACTGAATGGTTAGATGCAAAAGCTCTGGTATATATATATATATATATATATATATATATATATATACACACACACACACACATACACACACACAATAGAGTTATATTCAGCTATTAGAAACAATGATATTGCATCCATTGAATTGAAAATGGATAGCATTGGAAGAAATCATGCTGAGCAAATTTAGCCAAACCCAGAGAGTCAAGGGTCAAATAGTTTCCCTCATTTGTGGAGGCTGGACCTAAACCCAGGCTTGGTAGTAAGGGAGACAAACTCATGTATCAGATCCATACAACAAAAATGCAAAATGTTAATATTTATGAGATACAGTTGCAAGATACTTCATAAGATATTTGAACAAGCTATGCTGCATACCTGTACATAAACATAAATATTTAATCCTATTGTCAAGTATTCTGAAGAATAACAAGGGATGATAGGAAGGCAGGAGAAGGGGTAATGTTGGAATTGAGATAAAGCAAGGTACATTCCAAGCAGTTACAAATGTCACTGTATACACTTTAGCCATATATACAAAAACTGTTGTTCATAGGTATAAGAATTATGTCACTGTATTTGTGGTTTCTAGGAACAATATAGGACCCAGAAGAAAGGCAAGGGATCAGGGGACAGGAGGAGGGGGGTAGAGGGGTGCAGGGGGGATCCTGAACAAATTGTATTGCTGATTTGTGTGCATCTAGGAATATGTGACAACTAATCCCATCATTATGTAAAACCATAATCCACTAGGGGCTAGAGCAGTGGCTCAGCTGTTACAGCACTTGCCTGGCATGCCCAAGTTCAAACTCCAGCACCACGTATACAAAAAGTGTCAGAGGAATGAAAGTCGAATGAGAAACTAAATAAAAAGTGTTTCTTTCTCTCTCTCTCTCTCTCTCTCTCACACACACACACACACACACACACACACACAGTCCCTCTCAGGAAAAAAAAATATAATGCACTAATAAAAAATCAAAATAAATAAATTGATAATGGGCAAAGATGATGATGATGATTATAGATAGATATAAATAGGTGATAAATATAACAAGGATATGAAAATATATTCAATATCACTAATCACTGGGGAAACAAAAATCAAAATTTAATGAGATATCTTCTATATCACCTCTCATCCTTTAGGACGGATACTATAAAAACAAAATCAGAAAATAACAAGTGTTGGCAAGTATGTGGAAAAATTCAAATCCTTGAACATATTCATTCCACTTTTGGGTATATATTTTAAAGAATTGAAAGTGAGATCTTGAAGGGACATTATCAGCACTATTCATAATTTCCAAGAGGTGGAAACAACACAAGTATCCACAGAAAGATGTACGCATAAAGAAATTGTGGCATATACACATAATAAAATATTATTCGGGAGGGAGAAGAGGGAGGGATATAGAGGGTAATACTGGTTTAAGTGCATATGTATATCATATTTTTACTTTAAATGCATTTATGCTTGTACAATAACTCAATTTCTTAATACAATATATTTTTAAAATAAATAAACTGAGGGAAAAGAGCCAGGGTCCATGAATTTATGGAGATGGCAAAGTTAAAATTGTCTTTTTTTTTAAGAGAGAGGGACAGACAGTGAGAGAGACAGAGAAAGAGAGAAACAACTTCATCTAGTTTTTCACATGTCCTTAGTTGCTCCAACACTCAGTTGTGTACCTGGTGCTGGGGTTTGAACCCGGGTCCTCGTGCTTGTCAGGCAAGTGCTGAAACTGCTGAGCCACCACTCCAGCCCTAAAATTGTCTTTTTAAAAGGAATTCCTATTGGGGAAATTTATAGAGCCTAGTGGATTTAAAAATACTTTGAAAAAGAGTTCCTGTTGTTGGGAAAAAATCATTAAAATTTTAATAGCTAAAATATAGAAATAAAATATTATTCAGTCCTAATTATGAAGGAAATTCTGATGCATACACACGCCTTGATGACACTATGTTAAGTAAAGTAAGTCAGTCACAAAAAGAAAAATACTGCATGATTCCACTTATATGAGGTATATATATTAATCAAATTTATAGAAACATAAGTTAGAACAGCCTTTGCTAGAGGTTGAGGAGAGAAGGCAGTGGGAAGTTTTTATTCAATATGTACTGAATTTCAGTTTTGCAAGATGATAAATTTCTAGAGAATGGTTGCATACCAATGTGAATGCACTTAATTTTGCTGAACTGTACACTTTGAAATGTTTAAGGTTGTCCAACAGTTATGGTGGTGTATGCCTGTAATCCCATCAGCTTAGGAGGCTGAGGCAGGAGCATCACAAGTTCAAAGCCATCCTCAGTAATTTAGTGAGGCCCTAAGTAACTTAGTGAGACCCTGTCTCAAAATAAAAAAATGAAGAGGGCTAGGGATGTGGCTCACTGGTTAAGGCCCCTTGGGTACCATCTTGAGTCATAACCACGATTGCCCCAGAGCAAACCTAGTTGGGTTTTCTTGTATAGTTTTTCCAACATATTAATAATAGACAAAACCATTAGAATGGTACATAAACTTTACAACTGGAACTTGTGTATAGGAATGTGCCTGCTTGATATTAGGTTAAGATAAACCAGGCATATTCCAGCTACATGAAGTCACTTTTGTCCTGACCAATATATATGGCATTGCTTTTGACTAAAATTATAGGGATCCACTTGATCTTGCTGCCACCCAGAACCACACTTTTCTTAGTATGCACCCCCCAATAGTACTCTCTGCCATGCTAGATCTGTCCACTTTTCTTTCTTCAGTCTTGTGGCAACTACTGCTAGAACCGCATACACTGGGATCAGGTTTCAGAACAGTAAAAAATTTTGTTCTGTGCTTTTAGTTAAAAAGAAAAGTTTAAAATATAAAATAGAAAGTAAAATTAAACGTAATAAATAAACTTCAATAAATATGCCTTGGGGAGTGGTAACTTGAGTAACATTTGAAGGGAATAATTTTTGAAGAAGAGGAGCCTATTGTTGCAACTTTGGAAAGATCTATCTCAGTCAGGTAAATGTTACAAAATGTTTTACAAAAGAATGAAATAATCTAGAGCAGGAAACATAAAAAAGGTATAAAGACTGCATGACGCCTTTTCATCTTTCGTCTTGTACTCGAGCATTGAAGAAATGAGATTAAAAGTGACAGGCTGTGATACAAGAGACCTAGATATCACTCTTAGTTCTACCATCCAGTATGTCATTTTGAAACACTGTCATACTGAAACAGCTATGTCTTGGTGCCCCATAAGTAAACTGTGGCAAATAGCACTTATCTTGTCACAAGATTGTTGGGGGTATCAAGTTGGACAATATTAACTGCAGTCTGAAAACCTCAAAACTGTGTTGCAAATATAAAGGATTATTATTATCATGCAAGTCTTCTGTTACTGGACAGTTTTTATTAAACCCAACCTATGACAATCCCTATTTCTAGTCAAGTCTAGTGGAAGTTAGGAAATACGTAAAATTCATTATTGTATGAATAAGGGAATCTCAGAACAAATACATGGTAAATTATTACGATTTGTTTAACATATATGAGAACAAGAAGCAGGCGAATAATTCAACACTTGGTGTGAGGTCCCAAATGAACAAATAGAGCTAGTTCCTTCAGCTTAGCAACAAACTGTTATTCTACTTGGTTTCAAGCACACACATACTTTTGGTCTGAATGCTTTAGAGTCCAATTAGCACACGTGATTTAACTAGAAGCCTATGACCAACTGGTCTGGCAATATATTTAATGGTTTTTATTTCTTGTCCCAAAACAAAAATAATCTGGATGAGGATATTCATTTGCATGTATAAAAGATTCAATACAAAGTAAAATTGTAAGTTTCTTTGCTCTCTGGCACTATTTCATAGCCAAATCTGGGAACAAGTATGTATTTCTGCCCAGTGCCCAGCTCTTTGGCATCACCTCTCCCTCCTCCACATCTCCTGTCACCCAGAGCTCTGCTGCTTCCCAGTACCCAAAGATACTTCTATTTTTACAATGTTTTAAGCTGGAAATGCAATATGTTGGAAAGTTGATATAGGATCAAAGTAAATTGAAGTAAAGATTTTCTTTCTGTTGGAGAAGGAAAAGGACAAGACTGTATGAAGGGGACTCCTAAAAGGATTTTTCATACTTGACTGAGAAATTCAGGTGTGAATTAATAAACTATTGCTGTAACTTCAAGTTTATTTTTAATTAGAACAATAGCACTTTGTTCATTCTACAAGAACAACAAACTCTGATAATTGAGTGTACAGAAACATTATGATGTCAAAGTTAAAAATGTGTTTGCTACATATTTAATAATACGTGTAGCTGTTGCAGATCCAAAAGTTTCTTGAGCACACGAACCTTTTATTTGCATGTTATAATGAAGATAACTCTTTATAGTACCACATCAAGAATTCTTGTGTTTCAAATCATTTTGTATTTCTGCCCTCTCCTCCATTTGTGAATTTAGGATTGGATGCTATCAGGTGGATTGCAATTAATGTCTGACCAGTCACTTCTCCACACTTGCCAGTTCCCAAATTAGAAGAAGCAAACCTCTGTACCAAGGTTTCTCATTAACTACTAGCTAATGTTTCTTCACTGAAGAAAAAATATGGACAGCTGCCTTGAGCAAGTAATTTCTAGAAACCCAAAATAACAGGCGGTGCTTGCTTTTAGGAAAGGCATGATGGTGAAAGTTGTGTTAACATGAGTAATTCCTTGAACTGGCATCTCAAGCTGAAAATGGGGTGGTGTGGAAGGAAAGCACAAGCTTCAGGAAGAAGTCAAAAACAATAGGCAATTTCATAAAATCATGACATTAAATTATACTGATTTCTTCACATGTTATCATTAAGAGAGGGATTCTTTAACATTACAAGGTAATTTCACAATACAACTACTTTGAGGTATTGAAAGCTTTGTGGACTTTACACTAGGGTAATGTATTTTTTTATTATTAAAGCTTTATAGTCGTACATAGTAGTTGGATTCATCCCAACAAACTCATGCATGGAAATCAATTTCAGTTCACTATCGTCCATTTTCTCTCACATCTTCCCTTCTCTCTCCCATTCTCCTTCCTCTACTCTATACTAGACTTTCTTTCACTCATCTATGAATTTGTATTTGATTGGTTCTTTATATTATGTTATCCTTCCCTTCCTGTTACCTTTATTTTACCCTAGTTTCTAACATATGAGAGAAAACATTCGACCTTTGAGTTTCTGAGTTTAGATAATTTCAGCTAGGATGATATTATCCGTTTCCATCCACTTACAAGCAAATGCCATAATTTCATTCATTCTTTATGGATGAGTAGAACTGTTATATATATATATATATATATATATATATATATATATATCACAATTTCTTAATGCTTTCATGTATTAGGTTGATGCCATAATTTTGGGCAGTGTATTTTGAACAAGTTTGTAGCAAGGGCACAGAGAACTCCTGGGGAAAAAGAATAATTTGGAAGATGAAAGAGCCTTGGCATCTAAATATTAACTTCACCAACTTTGAAATGCAAAGAACTAAACCTGCCTGTTTTTTCCTAGATGTCAAGGTAGCTGTCACTTTAACTGTTGAATTCCACCCCTTAGCTTCATTCAATCAATTAAAAAATATTAGCAATAACACTTATAACGAATAATTAATAATGATAGAGCTGGAGTGGAGGCTCAGTGATAGAGTGCTTGCCTGGCATGTGTGAGGACCGGGGTTCAATCCCCAGTACAACATGTATAACTGAGTATCAGAAGGACAAAATCCAGATAAAGAAGTAAATAGGATTGATTCTCTTTCTCTCCTTAAAAATAAATTAATAATGATATTATTTACCCCCCCAAGCTCAATCCAATTGAAAGAATAATAATATACTCCTAAATACATAATACTTTTATTCAAATTATTTAATTTATAATGGTGGCATTTCAGAGTTTCTGATCAAACAGAAATGCAATTTCTAGAAAGGGGACTCTTCAGGAATCTTCACATGTGCAAGATGAGCAGATGTCTATGTTAAAAGTCAACCATAATGTAATGTTTATTTTCCATAAGTTTCCTTTTAAAGTGGGTGGGTCTGGAAAGATGTGTTTGGACAATTCAAGTGTATTCCAAGGAAAAATAACGAGGTGAAGTCCTACAAAACTCTGCTCTTCCCTAAAAGTACCAAGAAAATTGGCAAAACTATCAAAATGAACTTTTTCATAATTCTGAAGATTATCAAAAGTCTTGAAACAGTCTAAGGATCATGCATTTGTAGATGATCGTAGAGTGGAACAGAAAGCTTTGTGGCATATAATATTGCCCTATACCCATCTCCCTCTTGAGAACTCTTAGAAGACTTGAAAATAGGAAGCCTTACACTCAATGGCAGGCATGAAACCCAGGAGACCATGGAGAAGACAGAATGGATTTTAAGGTTCTGCAAAGCCCCATCAACAGTTCCATGGGACCAACCGTTCATGGTGCTTGTCATATTTGACTTGAGACAGAACTTGTTCATAGCCTTTATTTATTAAGAGTTGAGTAGTTTTACAATCGTAAATGCATATAAAGTAACAAAATGATATGCATTTGATCATAAACCATAGTTACCCCCCCATTGCCCACACCCTGGTTTCTTGATTCTTCTATATAATGCCCCAATAAATTTAATTATAAGATTGTGAATTTTACAGAATTAAATGATTGTGTACATAATATTTTCTTCTAGCAGTTGTATGGTAGCTGGTTTAATTCAAACATTGAAGACAGAAATTGAAAAAGACCTGAGAAGATGGAAACATTTTATGCTCTTGGTTATGCAGAATTAATCTAATTAAAATGGCCTTTCTGTCAAAAGTGCTATACAAATTCAATGCAATCCCCATCAAAATACCAATGCCATTCTTTACAGATACATAAAAGGCAAATCTCAAATTCATTTGGAACAACAAGAAACCCAGAATAGCCAAAACGTTACTAAGCAAGAAAGATGAAACATGTGAATTCACAAGACCAGATCTAAAACTATGCTATAGAGCTGTAGGGTTTGTTTGTTTGTTTGTTTTTGTTTTTAGGGCTGAGGACCGAACTTGGGGCCTTGCGCATGCTAGGCAACCGCTCTGCCACTGAGCTTAATCCCCAACCCCTGAGCTGTAGTATTAAAACCAGCATGGTACTGGTAAAAAAATAGGAATGAAGACCAATGGAATAGAACAGAAGACTCTGAAACAAACCCACAAATCTTTAAACATCTGATCTTTGACCAAGGGGTCAACATATAATGCAGAGGAGAGACAGCCTATTCAACAAATGGTGCTGGACAAATTGGACAGGCATTTGTAGGAAGTTGAAATTAGATCTTTCACCTTGCACAAAAATCAATTCAAAATTCTCAGAGCCTTTTTAACTGGGCATTTGTTGAAATAATTCAATGGCAAACGTTTAACATTATACATACCTGAGATGGTGATAACAGTTGAAGCAAAGAAGAAACTTAACAAAATACTTCTAATGAAAGGTAGAGAATGAGATGTGCATATATGGATTTGTAAAACTGATACAGAGGCAGAGCAATATGGCAGCTAAGTTAAGATCCTCTAGCAATTTCTCCCTGCAAACACATCAAATTACACAGCTATTCACACAGCAAACAACCCTAGCAAGAGATAAGGCAAATCTGATGAAACCCCATACTGCCTGTTTTAGTATAGCAAAAGGAAAAGACATATTAAAGAATGCAGGAGGGAAACTGCTGCCTGCGTCACCTCTCCCCCAACTCTAAGCAACCTAGCTCTGAAAGTCATGTCTCCTTCTTTGGGGAAAGGAGACAAAATTAAGTGCAGGCCTTAGAACATCAATCCCAGTGCCAGGCCCCATCACTGTGAAACCCAGTGCTGGCCATAAGCCCCATAACACCTATCAGTACCCATGAACTTACCTGTTGGAACTGTGTTGGACCAGGCAGCTAACTGCCCCTACCCTCCTACAACTTTGGGCACCAGAAAAAGAATCAGCACTTTACTCACTGGTGAGCAGAACATGAAAATTAGCACAGGGTTTTCTCTCAGAGTGCATACAGTGCCATGCCCGCTATTGTGAGACCAAGCACCCACTAGAAACTGAAGGCCCCATACACAGGTCAGAGTTCACAGAGCCTTTAGAGCAACCAGCACCACATGAATACCTGTGTATTGATGCAACAGACTTGAGTTACAGCCACATCATTTACAGCCTTGAAGTAGGCTCCAAATATATCTGCCCTTCTTCTGAGATTGTGCAGATTCCTATGGCTGTGAGTTTCAGGTGTGACTCAACTTAGTTTCATTTTGTTGGCCAAGGAACTGTCTTCAACATCTATCCTCTAACCTCTGGCAGTACAGCCATCATCAGGTCACTGCTCACAAACAGGGCTCTAACAACTGCCCCAGGAACCAGACAGAGACCTGTGCCTCACCAGAAAGAACTTGTGTTTTGGGTTACATCGGCAACAGCTGTGGTGTGGACCCTGATGCACCCCCTAACACTTTACAAGTCCTTGTAGCTGTGAGACTCAGGAATAACTCCATCTAGAATAAACCTAGGAGTTCAAAGAACTACCTTCACCAAAAGTAGCCCATCCTCAGGCAGAATAGTGTTGCAGGTTCCATTCATTGGGTATTGGACAAGGTAGTAAGCAGAAGATTTTGTCCTGGAACTTTGCATTGAAAGCCCCTTAATTGTATCTATGTTTCCATCAAATAAAAAATAAAAAATAAAAAGAAAGCTAACGCTGGGCAGGTCATAACAGCTGCTACGCCTAGGCCTGCCTACAGAGAGAATTTCAGAATAATTATTTGAGTACCAGGCAAAGACACAGAACTCCAACCATTGAGAATTCCTGTTCCAGCTAACATCACTTGTAGCAGTTTACTGTGCCCTTCAGGCATGAGTCAGCTAGGCATGGGCAGCTTACAACAGCATGGGCCTTGATCCTCACCCAGTTTTATGCTGGCCTGAGAAAACTATGAACTCAAAATATGACATAGATTTATGGCTTTGGTGGCCACAGGTATGGCATGAGACTTGTCTATGGACCAAGAGTCAGACATAGTCCTATAACATTGATGAAGGCTGATAACAGTAGACAAAGCATCCATGCTGACCTTGGCCCCATGGAGAGGCTTATGGGAATGGACTATTGTTTCTAGGCACACTCCTCATTCATTCTGAACAACATACCTACGGTGTGTTGTTTAAGACAACCTGGGCATGAATTCCCCTCTATTACTGAAATAGTGACAATATACCAATACCAATAGGAGTCTCCAGGCAAAATAAGATCTAGGCGCCATCCAGTGCTGAAACAGTGGAAGTGACTAAAGACTCGGGGGGAAAAAGCAGTGCATTTAGAATTTCTGGAAAGGCACAGACAAAGCCAGATTACAAAGACTGGAATAAACATATGATCCTTTAATGCCCAAATGACATTACATGACAACAAGCACTGAGAGTTTTTAAGAAACCATCACTTTACCTAACAGCCAAAATAAAGTGCCAGAAACTGACCAAGTAGTAAGCAGCATGGAAGAACTCTCAAAGAATTCTTCGACTAACAAGAAAAACAATTCTAAAAATCATGTAGAAGCTAAAAAGACACTGGACGTCTAATGTCATTTTGAGCAAAAAGAGCAATCAGAGGAAGCATTACACTACCTGACTCCAAAACATACTACATATCTATAGTAATCTAAACAGCACAGAATTGTCATGAAAACACACATAACGCAATTGAATAGAATGGAGAGCCTAGACGTAAACCCGCATATCTACAGCCCACTGATTTCAACACAGATGCTAAAAGCTCACATTGCAGAAAGAACAATCTTTTCAATAAATGGTGTTAGGAAAATTTGATAACCATATGCAGAAGAATGCAACTGGACTCTCTCTCTCTCACCAGTTACAAATAATCAATTTAATATTAATTGGAGACTTAAATGTGAGACCTAAAACAATGAAACTGCTGGAAGAAAACAGGGAAAATTCCTTAGATTATTGTAATGGGAAGAGATTTTGAAATAAGACACCAAAAGCATAGGAAACAAAAGCAAAAACAGACAAATATAATTACCTGCAATTAAAATTTTTCTGCATATCAAGGCACACAATTAACAGAGCACAGAGGCAACCTACAGAATGGGAAAAAATATTTGCAAACATTTATCTAAGAAAGGATTAATATCCAGTATGTGCATGTATGTTACATATGTATACACATACATATATAGCATATATTTGTACATGAATATAGACATAAATATATATGATGTACGTGTATGTATGTATTATATATATGTACATATATATTAATTTAGTTTTTGTAGTGCTGGGGATTGAACCCATGGCCTTGCACATGCTTGGCAAGCTTTCTACCACTGAGCTACATCCCAGCCCTATTTCTCGTTTTTCAATTGTGTAGTTTGGTTTTTTTACATATATATTATACATAGTATTTATATACACATATAGTATATATGAATAGTATATATATGTTATATATATGTTATGCATAATATAATCTCTAAAAACTTCAAAAACAAAAAACAAATGACACAACTGGAAAATGAGAAATAGCCAAGCAAGGACTGCTAAAAATAAATTAATGAAATTAATAAAGAGATATTTCCCAAAATAAAACATACAAATGGCCAACAGGTACACAAAAAATGCTCAACATCAATAATCATCAGGGAAATACAAATCAAAATCACAATGAGATATCGTCTTATCCCTATGATAATGGCTATTACCAAAAACTAAAATAACGAGTGCTGGTGAGGATGTGGAGAAAAGAGAACACTTGCACAATATTGGTGACAATGTAAATTACCACAAAAATTATTGAAACCAGTGTGAAATAACCTCAAAAAATAGAACTGCCATATTATCCAGCAATCCCACTACTATTTGTATAGCCAAAGGAAATGAAATCAGTAAGTTGAAGATTATATATATATTTTTTTTCATGTGCATTGCAGAACTACTCAAAGTAGCCATAAAATGGAAACAACCTAATTGTTTATCAGGTGATGAACAGATAAACTAATCAAGGAACACATTATACTTAATGCAGAAAGATTGAAAGCATTTCCGCTAAATTCAGGAACAAGACAAGGCTGTCCACTCTCACTACTCTTATTCAATATACTCCTCAAAACTCTAACCAAAGTTATCGGACAAGAGAAGGAAATCAAAGGAATTCAAATAGAAAAATAGGAAGTCAAGTTGTCTATATTTGCTGATGACATGATCCTATACCTAGCAGACCCAAAGAGCTCAATCAGAAGACTTCTAGAGCTTATACATGAATTTAGCAAAGTAACTGGTTACAAGATCAACAGTGCTAAATAAATAGCTTTTTATACTCCAGCAGAAATTTTGCCGAAGAACAAATTAGGAAATCCGTCCTATTCACAAGAACCTCAAAATGAATAAAACACTTGGACAATGATCTAACAAAGAATATAAAGGATCTCTACAATGAAAACTATAGAACATTTTAAAAGAAATTAAAGAAGACCTGAGAAGATGACAAAACTTTCCATTTTTCTTGATTAGGCAAAATCAGTATAATTAAAATGGCCATTCTGTCGAAAGCTCTGTACAGATTCAATGCAATCCCCATCAGGATACCAATGACATTCTTCATGGATATAGAAAAAGCAATTCTAAAATTCATTTGGAATAACAGGAAACCCAGAATAGCCAACACAGTACTAATCAAGAAAGAGGAACCAGGAGATGTCACAATACCTGACCTGAAATTATAGTATATGGCTGTAGTAACAAAAGTGGGGTGGTATTGATATCAAAACAGACATGAAGACCAATGGAACAGACTAAAAGATACTTAGTCAAACCCACAAATCTTTAACCATATGATATTTGACAAAGGCAGCAAAAATATAGCTTAAAGGAAAGACAGCTTGTTTAACAAACGGTGCTGGACAAACTGGACAGCCATATGCAGACAAAAGAAATTAGATCATTATTTCTCATCCTGCACAAAAATCAAATCAAAATGGATCACAGAATTAGAGATCAAACCAGCAACTATACAATTACTAGAAGAAAAAATAGAATCAGCACTCCAACAGTCCACATTATCAGTTTAGGCACTGCCTTCCTTAACAAGACTCCCATAGCACAAGAATTAAAGCCAAGAATAAATGAGTGGAATGCCATTATACTGAAAAGCTTCTGCACAGCTAAAGAAGTAGTCAAGAGTGTCAAGAGAGAACCTACAGAATGTGAGAAAAACTTTGTCAGCTTTGCCTCCAACTGGGAACTTATATCCAGAATATACAAAGAACTCAAAAAGCTGAACACCAAAACCAAAAATAATCCAATAAATAAATGGGATAGAAAACTAAACAGAACTTTCTCAACAGATGAAGTCCAAAAAGCCAATAAATATATGAGAAAATGTTCTACATCACTAGCAATTAGAGAAATGCAAATCAAAACTTCACTAAGATTCTACCTCACTCCAGTCAGAGTGGCAAAAATGAAGAATATGAGCAATAACAGACGCTGGAATGGGTTGTTGAAAGAAAGGAAGACTAACACACTCTTAGTGGGACTGCAAACTTATATATAGCCACTCTTGAAAGCAGCGTGGAGACTCCTAAAACAAAAAAACAGGGTTGGAATCACTTTACAACCCAGCTATCCCACTCCTGGGTATTTCTCAAAAGAGCTAGAATCGGCATACTGTAGAGACACAGCTACATCAATGTTTATAGCAGCTCAATTTACAATAACTGACGGGATCAATCCAGATGTCCCTCACTGGATGAATGGATCAAAAATCTGTGGTATATATTCAATGGAGTTTTACTCTGCTATTAGAAAGAACAATATCATAGCATTTGCAGCCAAATGGATGAAGATGGAAAAAATTATGCTGAGTGAAATATCTCAAACTCAAGAGACTTAACGGACAAATGTTTTCTCTCATATGTGGAATCTAGAGCAAAATTTAAGACAAGATGAAAGTTAGCTATGTTTAAATAATAAACTTAACATAGTTGAAATTTCACATAAGCTGGGGGAACCATAGCTGTGAATGTGGGGGCAGAAGGGAGGTAGGCATCAAGGGGAGTGAGGGATTAGGGGGTTATCAATGCAACTAGGAGCTCTCAACTCCCATGAGAATCCCAACTATACACAGGCAGGCAGAGAAACTCAAAATTTCAAAATTTTATATATATATATATATATATATATATATATATATATATATATATATATTAAACATGGGATTGGGGAGTGGTCAAAAGGGGAAGATCCTGGACTAAGATTGGCCTTAACTTACTTTCTCAATATCTATATATGCATGATTATATAATGATTCCCTCCAATATGTCAGACTATGTTGAACAAATA
>PVKS010042846.1:0-15205 GCA_004027875.1 Aplodontia rufa | reverse complement strand
CCAGACCTAAGAAAGTATAAGTGGACACGTTGAAAAGACTCACTGCATAGCTAGCAAAACTGACCGAGAGAGCAATTTTGAGACATTTTCTAAATCTGAGGCTTCAAATTTAAAATGTGCACACATGCACACACACACACACACACACACACACACACTTTAGGCCTGTATTGGTTGCCCAGTCTGCTGTGACAAATTATCACAAACTCAGTACTTTAAAACAACAAATTTATTCACTGGCAGTTCTGGATGCCAGAAGTCCAAAACCAAGGTAATGATAGAGCCCAGCTCTCTCTGAAGGCTCTCGGGAGCATCCTTCTTTGTCACTTTCAGTTTCTGGTGACTCCAAGTGTTCCTTGGCTTGTGGCTGCCTCACTCCAAATCTCTGCCTCTGGCTTCACATGACTTCTTCTCTTCATTCCGGAGTCTTTCCTCTACTCTCTCTCAAATCTACTTTCTGTGCCTTTCTTTTATAAGAGTATTTGGCATGGAATGTAGGACCCAACTGAATAATCCAGGATGATCTCGTCTCAAACTCTTTAAAAGTGTTTTTCCAAATAAGGTGATAATCACACCGGGGACTTGGGTGTGGACATGTCTTTTGGAGGCTGTCATTCAACCCACTATAGGATCTCCAGTCAAAAATATCAAATTATTTATAAGGGTAAGAATATTAAACGGTATTGGATTTCTCATGAGCAATGTGCAGAGCAAGCCAATAAAAGGGCAGTGGGGTTTTTTGTTTGATTTTGTTTTGTTTTTTGGTTTAAAAATTTTGCAATGCTAGGATTGAACTCAGAGCCTGGTGCATATGAGGTAAGCACTCTACCACTGAGCTAAACCCACAACCCTGGAGAGAGTTCTTAAGAGACTTGAAAGCAAAGACTGTGAGCCAATGATTTTATATCCAGCCAAGCTGTTCTTCAAATACCAAGATTAAAGAAAAATGATTTCGATGTGTAATAACTAGGTGAATACCGTACACATGTGCAGTAAGACTCTCCCAGAGGCTGAGCTTTCTTTAAGCATGAGATAATGTGAAAGCTTTAACAAAGGGACTGGGGGTGGAGAAGTATTTTATGGTGTATCTTCATTGCATGGTGAAAATGTAACGTATTTAATTGTGTGGCTCAGACTAATACAAGGATGACTTAATACCTTGGATTGAAGAGTAATATGTATATATCACATGTTCTGGGAAAATAATAATTACATGACCAAAAGTGGGAGTGGGAGAAAGAAAGGGGGAAATAGACTAATAGGATTGATAGTTATATGGATAATGGGTGAGGGAGACGAGCACGAATGGGCATACCGGACCATAACATGTTGAGTAGGAAGAAAGGGGCATTATGCGTGCAATAAATGAAAGAATACAAAGGTAACCCCTAGGACAAACATACAAACATCCCAAAATTCCCAAAAAGTGAAAAAAAATAGAAAATAAAATATGCCAATGAAAGGCAGAAATATGGTAAACCTGATACAGAAAGTAATTTTAAACTAATATAACACTTGAAACTAAACATTTGAGTCGCAACAATAAAAGTAATGGACTTTACTGGCTTCTCTTATTTTCTTGTTATAGTGACAAATGAGCCAGTTCTCAAATTGGCATTTAATAGACATGTCTCCAACATATACAAAGAAAAAAAAAGAAGAAATTTAGTAAATGTATATCAGAAAAAAATAAAAACAATAAGGTAGAATAGTGATTCTTAATATTAGACAAGTGAAATCAGGCCAAAAACTTTTCAATGAGGTGATATGGATACTATATAAGACTGAAAATCATGATTCACAATGAATATATAACATCATGAGTATCTGTGCACCAAATAATGTAGTGATCATGAACATGAAGCAGAAACTGTAAGAAGAGAATAGAAATAGATAGAAGCACATTATTAACAGGAGACTTCCACACATGACACTCAGTTTATGATAGGTTGAATGGAAAGCAAATAAATAGGCAGAAACAATCTGATCAATAATAAGGGAGTCCTTATGCATATATATTCAGTGCTACAGTTGAATGATAAGAGAGAACACATCTTTTCAAATGTGCTTGGATCATTTTGACAAATTGATCGTATGTTCATATTTATGCTTATATTAAATTAACCTGAATACATTTGGGACACCTCTGCTTTTATTCTGCCTTTTGCCGTGGTCTTATTGGTAGGGAGGGATGCATGTGTAGGCAACACAGTTGTCACTTAAATGTGACACTGTTCTCTTCCCTGACCTCTTCCAGACACAGCATTCTATTATCTCCCTTCTACGCTCAGTGTGTGGGATGACTCTAAATGAAGTGTGCTTTCACACAGGTGTCTAGAAATAGGAGTTATCCGCCCGGTCCGTGGGCCTGCTTAGAAAGGTATTTAACACCTCTGTTTTTGCTGGACGTTCAATGTACTAGTCAGTTGCGTGGTTGTTCAGGGCCGTGGCTTGCGAGATGTGCAAGGTCTTCATGTTGCCACTTAGGAGGGTCAGCGGGAAACAGGAGATCATCAGTTAGTTGCATATAAAATAGGAGCAGAAAATAAGAGCTGCGACTCCTTCCTTAGAACACATACAAAGCGGAGAATGCTTTGGTCGCAGTTGGTTTTGTCATCTATGTAAAGTGTAAATCCACAGCTGTTTATTTTGTATTTTGGTAATTGCTTTTTTTTTCCCTTTTGCAATAATCAATGTCAACAGTGAGCTTTTTTTTTTTTTAAGAAAGTGCATACTTCATGAAAAATATTATCAGCATCTTTTTGATTCTCAAGGAAACTGATGATAAATACATAGTTTGCATAACGTGTTTACAGACGTTTGTGATACCATAAAAGAACTGTGGTGATATTGCTGACCACAAGAAAACCTGTGGGCAGAATCTACTAAAGAAATATCATTGTCTGTATCAAAAGTTTGTGATTATTTAAAGAAGGCTGTGCTGAAAAATGACTACCTAACCCAAACAGGTGCAGAGGTATATTTCCATACCCCTGTGAAGCAGTGAGGACTTTTTATTTAGATCAAGCGTCTGTTCTTCTAAATGCCTTTCCCCCCATTTTCAGCAGTGGCTCCCTAGTGAAGGGCCGTTGGTGCGGACAGGATTGACAGCTGATGGAAAAGTCCAGGTCCTCACCAGTCACACAGAGATTCAGCAATGTTGAAAACAGGTTTTTCCATACAACAGGAACCAACCTTTATGCTTAAGCTATATCTGAAAGCCTGCATGATGAGCGTGAGGGATACATGTGAAGGATTCCATGGTCAGAGATGAAAGGGCTTCTAGAAGTCCCAATAGAGCTGTCACTTCTTACTGTCCGGCGATGAAGTGCAGCTGAGACAGTGCAGCTGAGGTGAGCAGTGAGGAGCCGGGACCTTTGTCATGTGGTTCCAGCGAATTTGCAGGACTCCAGACACCAGCAGGGGCAGCTAGCTTCGTAGGACACACAGCCTAGGTTGACTCTCCCTCTAGGGCTGGCTCTGGGTGAGAGAAGCTCCAAGCCCCCACAAGGGCATTCTTCCAAAGCCTTGTAGAGTCCTCCCAGAGACACCTGCACTTCGGTCTGGTTTGGCTTTGCCCTTCTCACCACATATTTCCACATTGGGGGATTTACTCTTTCTTGTAAAGGACTAGTTGGGAATTGTTTCAGAGGCAGCAGAGCAAAGTTCTTACTGGTAAAACAGGAAAGGAGGAGCTTTTGTGTGAGAACTTTTAACCACCATGAAAAGGTTGTTTGCTTTACAACTTTATCACAAAGAAGGAACAAAACCTACCAGAAGCAAAAAATAACCGCACGCATGACATGCAAAACTGCAAAATACTTCCATGGATTAACTCCTAAGTCCTTTATTAGATTCAGGTTGGTGTTTCACAACAGCTATATGTCACTACCAATTCAGATGAGGGCCACGGCCCTGGGAAAGAGTGTGTTCCTCCCTTAGCAGAGCCATGAAAATGTGCCTTTGCCTGTGAGCCTGCAGGAAATGAAGTCTGATCTAGAAGAAATGAGACTAAGGACAGTTTAGGCAGGAAGCTTAAAATAAGTATAACTATTCTCTTTCCCCCTTT
Source organism: Aplodontia rufa (assembly GCA_004027875.1). Classification (NCBI taxonomy): domain Eukaryota; kingdom Metazoa; phylum Chordata; class Mammalia; order Rodentia; family Aplodontiidae; genus Aplodontia; species Aplodontia rufa. The sequence continues at coordinate 11,136 of PVKS010042846.1, read as the reverse complement.
TAGATTTGTTTCCCCTCCAACCAGTGATAAACTCTAATCTCCAGGGTTGGAGGAGCTGGAAGGACAGAAAGAGACACACATCTTGAGCTGACAGACACAGTTCCAGCTTTGTAGGCTAAATGGAACTCTCGAGCCTTTGTGGTTTGTTAAAACTGCCACATTCCCTCCTGTTTAAGTCTCACTTTATTTTTTATGAGCTCGGGACTGAGCAGAGGGGTGAGGTGCTAATGTGGTTGGCATTGCCTGCGGCTACACAGTCTTAGCCACCTGCTTAGAAGTGTCTGTTCAGGCTACTTCTGTTTTGTTATTTGCATCGGTGGCACCACTTACTATTAGATTCATGTCCCTAATTGTCACTGAAAATGTCTTCGTGAAGTTCACTCTGATTTACTGTGTTAAAACAAGGCCAGGAAGTGTGCATAAGTTGAAGTGTGCATAAGTTTGCCTGGCATGTGCTGGGCACAGTGCGTTGCTCAGTTGCCCCAAGTCAATGGTGAATGATACAGTTTTCAAGCTGGAGGGAACTAGTGTGATGACTTCTTGTACCATTAAAAAAAAAAAAAACCACACACACACACACAACCACTGTTTTTCAGGCTCTGAAATCTATCAGAAGCATCTGGTGATTTTCAAAAGAAGTTGCTTAATATTTATCTTTTAAAAAGAGAAAACAAAATTATAAGTTTAACCAGAGAAGAAATGCCAATAAACTGCCAGGATTCTCTGAGATGCCCTCAAATTACATTGTCAATCCTAAGTGTGCTAAAGAGGCCAAGCTCAGAAGCTTGGCTGGAAAGTGGGATGTCTCAAAAGGCTGTGAATAACTGTGGTGTCCAAAATGGTTTGGAAGATCATTTAGCGTCTGAGGACAGTTGAGCCTCCTGCTCCATTTCCATTCTCTTTGTCTTTCTTTCCCTGCTTTCTTTTTTCTTTCTTTCTAAGCTCTCTTTTGTCTTTCCCCTTCTCCTCCCTCTGAAAGGTTGCCATTAAATTGATAGTGCATCTTATAACTGATGGCATCTTAGAATTGGGCAAGTGGAGTATTTGTCAAGCTGCTTGAGTTAGCTATTGAGAGATAAAGGGATGGGAATGACTGCAAATTAAGCAAAACCGCTAACCCTCTTTAAAGAAGATGATGATGAGATGGAGCTACCGTAAGAGTCAATGGCAGATAAAAACATTATCCAGGGCCAGGTTCCTCCAACCTATTTGGAGGGTTATTCAGAAAGAGTGAGTCTTGGGCTGGGAATATGGCAAGTGGATTACATGAGCAGCCAAGCAAGTGGTCTGGAAAGAAGACAAGGCATTAAAGTTTGAATATTTGAAATTCAAGATTCAAGCTGGAAGAGATCTTGGCTGCATCATTCCTCAATGCCTGCATTTAATAAGTGCTGAACATGGGTTCATATGCAGAGAGATCTGTGGAGCTGGGACTAGATCCCAGGCATCCAGCCTCCTGTTCCAAGGGTTTGCATCAGGCATATGCCTGCCTCAGGGCCTTTGCACCCGCTGCTTTCGCTGCCCAGACTGTTCTTCCCCTGGATAGCCTTAGGCTTTCTCCTTCATCTCCTTCACATCCTTTTCTTTTTATTTATTTTTTATTTTTTTAACATGTTTCAATTTCTCAGTGAGGTCTTCTCTGACCACTGTAGGATTCTAGAATGTTATCCCAAAACATGCTTCCTTGGCACAAGGATTAGTTTGAGCTGATTATCGTGAGAAACTGCAGACACAAGAGAAGCTCTGAAAGCAAATTAGAAGTTACCATTTGGTGGGAGAAGTTAATATCCATGAAGAGAATCAACACATGCAAGATTGTCTGCCTCTGAGGACCTGCACAGAATGACGCTAAACAGTCAGAGTTGTATTCGTGGAGAAGGAAGGCACTGACCAAAATATGCATAACAAATCTTCCCTTGTTTGCTATAGTTTTCCTAGGGACCCTCATGATTTTCATAGCTGTCCCTCAACCTCCTTTCTTTATTTCAGCTGAACATGGTATTTAAGCCTGAATTTGAAATTGCCTTTTTGAGATTTATTCATTTTTTCTGGTTACCTCCCATGTATGTAGAGGAAAATTATTTTTCTCCTCTACTCCACATATTAGTAGTTTCAAATTCCTACTAGCACATTCCCTCATCCCCTTGCCTGCATTGCCCCCCATAGCATTTAAATTTACTTAAAAAGAAAAAAAACATTGTTTTCTGTCCTCACTACCACTTAACTCCTCCAATATTAAGGCATTCTCTTCTCTATTTACTGCTAGAGCCTGTTAGGATAAATAATTAAAAAGAAAAATCTTCCCCCAACCCAGAAAACCTCTCTACAAAGATGGAAGAGAGAGAAAGTGATTTGTCATTTAGTTAGCATTAATTCCGCTTGCCATGTTCATCACAGGCAATCCACCATACAGAAGTTCAAACGGTCCTTCTGCGGATTCACTGACTAACTGCTCAAACTGACAGCAGGAAGATTGGTAAGAGAAAAAGTATGTAAGTCTATTAATGTGCACATGCGCAGAAGAACTATTCAAAATACAAAGCTCAGAGTGAAACTAGATGGTTGAGGCTTAAATGTTCTCCTCAGAGGGGAGATGGGGTAGGGGTGGAGAAGCTGTAGGCAATTAGAAGGCAAGTAAGTGAATTTTAAGGGAGAGAATGAGCCTTTCCTAGTAATTAGGAAAATGCAAATGAAAAACAGAACATACCTTTCAGAATGAATAACGTGAAAAAGAAAATAAACTGGCCGAGGACGCTGAGCGACTGGAAACACAAGCTGGCCTGGAAGCAATGGCCCAGGACAACCTTTTTTTCCTCTGGGCTCTAGGTGGGCTCTAAGTGTAGTGTTCAACTTTCAGTCTCTTCCTTTTTGATGAGTTTAATTCTCTTTGGTTAATAAAATATCAGTAAGTTTTGAAGAGATTTGTGCTCCTCTTTTGCAGATACGGTCTGTAGGCCAATAAGAGAACTTCAGAGAAAGCCTTTGCCTGCATTTGCTGCTGCCCCGGGGCTCGCAGTTTATAGTTCAAGGCAGGCTGTGTTGCAGTATTGTGGGGTTTTTTTGTTTATTTTTTATTAGTACACTATAGTTTTACATAATGATGGGATTAGTTGTCACATGGGTTTTTTTCCCAGAGGAGCTAGAATCCACACATTACAGCGACACAGCAAAAATCCATGTTCATAGCAGCTCAATTTACAATGGCTAAATTATGGAACCAACCCAGATGCCCCTTACTGGATGAATGAATCCAAAAGCTCTGGTATATATATATATATATATATATATATATATATATATACACACACACACACACACACACACACACACACATACATATACACACACACACACACACACATACGATGGAGTTCTACTCAGCTATTAGAAACAATGAAGGTGAATGGATGGCAGTGGAAGAAATAATGCTGAGTGAAGCTAGCCAAACCCAGAGAGTCAAGAGCCAAATATTTTCCCTTGTTTGTGGAGGCTGGGGTATTGCTTTTTAAGCCCCAACACCACTAACAAGATTGGAAAGATGGAGAGAAACCTTTTCCTTTTATATAGCTAAATGGGCACAGATCATTCGTTTCCTGGGAAATTTTACAAGTTTGGAATCAAGCGACAACTGAAGTCAGGCCCATTTTCTCCCAGGAAACTGGGAGATAGAGCATTACCTTCCTCGGTGATTGCATTTCAGAGAGATGGCTCTCAGGTCCAAGAGAAACATGCTTGAGTTATGAGACTGGCAGAGGTTTATTTAGCCATTAAAAAGATTTAAGTACATTTGAAAAGGACAGAAAAAGAAATTCTGAAAATAAAGGGAGAAGGACTAAAGTTTCTTTTCTGATTCTGAACACAGAGAACTAAGTACTTCTTTCCAATTTGTATTTGTCTTCTCTGCCCTGGCATCTAGAATAATCCACGCGGTAGATTCTCACTAAATATTTGTGAGATGAATGAGCAAATGTGGGTCCGTGTGTGATAGGGTGAATGCCTAATCTGTGATTTCGACTGTGCTCCACATGAAACAGTTCATAGGACAGGAATAGTGTTTTTATTTTACTCTTTTGGTAACCATTATCTGTGCGAGTTTTTTATCCTTATTTTTACATGATTGTTATTATAAATTATATGCAGTGAAATTGACCTTCTAAAGATATTAATTCTATGCATTTTGACAAAATCTCAGTCATGTACAAATCACTCAATCATGATTTAGAACACTTGTTTCCTTCCAAAGACTCCCTCATGACTCTTTGCCCCGTTGCTTCTCTCAGACTTTGGCATCTGCTTATCAGCTTTCTGTTTATATTAGCTTTGCCTGTTCCAAGATATCACACAAATGGAATCACACAATATGTAGCCTTTTTAGCCTGACTTCTTTTCCTTCACATATGTGCTTGATATTCATCTGTGTTGTTGCATGTATCTTATTCCATTATATAGATGAATCATAGCATTTTCATCCATTGAAGGGCATATAAGTTGCTTTCAATTTGGGGTGATGGTGAAGAAAATATTTAAACATTTGTATCCGAGTTTTGTGTAAACATAGGTTTTTACTTCCTTTGGGTAACTATGTAGGAGTGAGATTGCTGGGTGCATGGTAAATGTATATTACACACTCAATGTGAGGACCCCCTCAAGAAAGTGGCCATCTGCAAGCTAAAAAGAGAGCCTTCATTGGAAACCACCCTGACCAGACCTCCAGCTTCCAAAATTATGAGAAATACCTCCCTGATGTTTAAGCCAACTAGTTTGTGATGTTTTATTATAGCAGCCCCGAGTTACTGAGACAGTGTATACTTTATCTATGAAGACTTGCAAACTACTTCCCCAAGTGAGGCGCCATTTTGCACTCCAGCCAGCTCGTGCACGTGTTCCGGTCGCTCAGTATCCTCATTAACACTTGGCGTTGCCACTTAATTTTCTTTTTCATGTTATCCATTCTAATAGGTGTGTTCTGTTTTTAATTCGCACTTTCCTAATTACTAATGATGTTGATCTTTTCATGTTTAATAGAGCTTTAAACCGATCTACACAGATTTCTTTACCACAGAACTATTCAGAATCTTTATTAATATGCACTGTGCATCCCTGATGGGCAGATACTGGTAACTATTTTCCCATGATCAAGGAAAGATTATAAGGCTAGAATTTCAGTGATTTAATTTTGGCAAATGCTAACATACAGTATTGAAGGGGTCCAGAATATGCCATCCGCAATTCTGCCACCTAGGCATGAGGATTATTTGGGGCAGAAAGCAATTGGAAATTGGCAGATGCAGGAAGTGCTCTCTGCTCTCCTCTTCTGATTAAACATAAGGCATCAAATTCCTTGGTACTCTTTTTGATGGTACTCTTCAATTCTATGCCAGGAAGAGGAGAGCAACTCTTATCACCAGGGTTGGAGAGTCAACACTGAGATGAACTTGCATAAATACATCTAACTAAAGAGCTCTTAGTTTCTCCCATATGTTTCCTGGTCAATTTCCCAGTTTGTTGTCCCTTGAAGCCAAACCCCCTTTCCTCTATCACAATGGTATATAAGCCCCAGCTAAGAACTTTTTACTTTTGCTTCTTTTCTATGTATTCGAATGCACATAAAAATATTAGTAAAATTTGTATTCCTTTTTTTCTTTTTGATCTGCCTTGTGTCACTTAAATTCATAGATCCCTAGCCACTGAACATGCAGGGTAGAGGAAAACTTTTTGCTTCCTGCGTGCTGAAAAACGCACTCTTCTGAGAGCATTTCATCTGTTCTCAATCCACTCACTCAATATTACTTCCTCCTTGTGCCTACTTATAACAGAAACTTTTGTGGCCCACCTCTAAGCCTTTGTTCACGCCAGTCCCCCTGTGTGGACTGTCCCTCCCTTCCCTTCCTTCTTCCTGTTGACCTATTCATCTAGCTCATGCCTCTTCTGATCCACAGTGCTCACCTTTCTCTCCTCTTCCCAGTGACTGGGCCACTCGTGGAAACTCGTGATCAGATCCTGCCTAGCTTTTCTATGTATTTTTCCAAAGTGGCTTTGCTCTATTTTTCTAATTAGATAGCTAGTGGAAGGCCCTGCTACCCTAGACATTTTATAAAATCTCTTGATGATGGGTGCATAGTTATTGCTCATATAAACTTCTTGAATTCATATAAAATAAATCAACAGACATTTATATTCATCTCACTTAAATGATAGCTCTCCATTTTGCCAGAAACCCCAAAAAAAACTGTCAAAAAGAAAATTTTGTTGTGGTTCCTGGCTCATTGCAGAGAAGACATTTAATCGAAAATATGGAACTCAAACCTCAGTCTCTTGGAATTTGTAGATGACACTAGAAGCTTATGGTCAAGCTTACCAACAAAACCCTCAAACCACTTCTCTTTATGACAATTGTTCATGAAATCAAGTAATTGGAAATGAGATCATCCAGCCCACCCTCATATCTAAATTGGATTGCACCTTAGATTGGAAGAAAGGAACACCTGTGGTATTCAGACTTCTGTGTTCCTCATCTTAACGTTTCTCTCACCTGCCTCTGCAAACTTCCCATGCTCAGCTCCTTAACCAAAGGGACTAGGTGAGTCAGGCAAAGGTTGAGTCAAGCGTACTCAGGGGTCCCGAGGTGACTGTCAAGGGTAGTAACGCCGTCCTCCCACATCTTAGACTTTTTGGAGCACCTCAGCTCTGCAGCAGCATCAGACTGAGTAGAACAAATTAGACTCTAGCTATTCTAGTTTGCACGCAGTTTCAGTGACCAGTTTCTGAAGCTTCCTATCATTTCTTCTTTCAAAATACAGACTAAGCATCGGCTATGTACCGGGTGCTATAGGAATTCCTGGGATATACAGAAAAGAATGATGTGATTTTGGTTCAAGGAATTTATAGTCTTGATGGGAGGCAGGGATGTAAATAAAATGGATAGCCCAACTCTCGGCATAAGCCATGTGTCCTGGGTTATACCACTGGTGGCGAGAAGGGTAGGTGGAATAAGAGGTACTAGTAGTCACAGACTTGTACTACTCTGACTCCCTCTGCTGTAGCTTAGAGCTTAAATGCCCCCAAAGGCCTAGGTGTTAAAGGCGTGGTCCCCATAGTAGTACTATTGAGAGGTGAAGGAATCTTCAAAAGGTGGTGCCTTTAGGTCATTGGGGGCATCCACCAAAGGGGACAGTGAGACCCTTTCTTTTCCCCCCTCTTGCTCTCTGCTCATGAGGCGAGCAGTTTCACTCTGCTATGCGTCACCACCATAATTGCTGCCTTATCATAGGCCAAAAAGCAAGGGCTAATCAATCACGGACTATCACCCTTAAAGGACATGTCCCAGTGACCTACAGACCTCTCACTAAATCCCACCGCGCCAAGGTCCGCCTCCTTCCCATAGTGCCACCCTGGGAACCAAGCCTTTAACACGTGGCCTTTGGGGTCTATTCCATATCCATACTTGTAGCGCTGATCTACAGAATCTTGGAGCGTGATAGGATAGCTGTTGCTTCATATCACTAAGTACTGCCCTTATGCAACAATAAGTAAGTGAACCTGCACGCTATTTGCAATTATTTGCCTTGGTTTTGAGTTTTGTGCTCTGCATTCTTCTATCTGGTGGAATGCAAGGCTTGGGATTCCAGGAGGGGAGATTCATGTAGTGCCCAGCCGTGAGGGAGAGGTGTGGTACCTACAGCCATTCTGTTGCTGCTTTCTGGGGGTGCTTAGCACGAAGCCATTGATGCTTAAACTACAGGGTCCTTGACTTGCTTGGGCTTCTTCTAAGACCCTGGGAGGGGCTTTTGAATGTATCCAAATGGTCATATGTTCATAAAATTTGCAAAAGTAGGATACTTACACAAGTGAAGACTGCTGACTCTTCCTGCTCCGACTTCTCTGTTTCTATTTTCCTTTTGTTGCTGCTGGGAGTGGTGCTGAGTAGGTTTTTTTGTTTTTTTGTTTTTTGTTTTTAAATTTACTTTAATGGAGTTTGGTTGAAGATATATTTAGTTTGGGTTAAATGGGATATATTTATGTGGTTTTCAGACAATTTCACAGAGTTCCGAATAGCCATCTTGATGAGGAACGACTTCCAGGAATACTCCCTGAGACCACAGAACTGATTTCCCCGGTGTCGCGGCATAAATGTGCAGCGTCAGGGAAGACAGGGCAATTTGCACCAGCGTTGGGAGCAAGCGAGAGAGGCAGAGGCAGTGTTTGAAATGTGTGCGGCCAGAAGCTGGACTGTGGGAAATTCTTCCACTCCTCAAAGCAAATAGAGGATTTCGTTCTCAGCAATGCCTGTTCAAAAGTGTAGTTCTTCCCCATTAAGAATAACCAACCTTGGCAATGCAGAATGTGCCATTTTAAGTTCATGATATTTATTTTTTAGCTTTTAATAGAATTTTTATGAAATAGAATTTGTCAGACTTTCTGTTTTTTGTTTTGTTTTGTTTTTTTTGAAACAACCTCTTGTAACAGTTCTACAAAGAGTGAGTACATCTACAACAAGTTTTGAAAGCTTGGCCGTAGAGATTTCCCAAAAAATGAATGCAATCCAAATATTTATATGACATTATCAATAACAAACTTGTGAAACTGAAACCAAACTTCTCAATAATAAAGTATTTTTGATCAACTGTAGAGATAAAAATCAGTATTAAAATTCTATTCTCTCCATTAAAAATGACAAGAATAAGAGTACTAATGAATGTATGAAAAATGCATAAGAAGAAGTGTTTTAAGGAGTTAATTAATGAAAAATCTTAGGTTTCTGTATTTTATAATGTTTGTGCTATTTGCTATTTAAAACATTTCTTCGTTATCTTACCTTCTTTTTTTTTTTTTTAAGAAAGAGAGGGACAGTGAGAGAGGGAGAGAAAGAGAGAATCAATTTTATTTAGTTTTTCATCTGGTTTTCGTTTCTCCAACACTTCACTGTGTATGTGGTGCTGGAGTTTGAACCCGTGTCCTAGTGCATGCCAGGCAAGCGTCGTAGTTGCTGAGCCACCAGTCCAGCCCCTTGTCTTATATTTTTTAACATTCATGCCTAAATTCATTTTTATAGTCTTATATCCTTTTCCTTAAAATAGCATCCCAAATCATATAAGTTTAAGGTACCACAAATCCTAAATCCAGTTCTGTCTCTTCTTTATTTGTCCAAATCCTAAAATAAAATAAAATAGATCTATCTGGAATTTTTAAAAAAATTTTTTTTGCAGGGCGGGGCATCAAGGTTTGAACCCTGGGGTGCCTAACCACTGAACAACATTCCCTTTCCTTTTTTTTTTTTTTCTTTTAAGGCAGGGTCATATTAAGTTGCTCAGTGCCTTGCTAAATTGCTGAGGCTGGCTTTGAACTTGCGGTCCTCGGTCCTCCTGTCTCACCCTCCAGAGCCTCCGGGATTACAGGCACAAGCCACCTGTGCCCGGCTATCTGGATTTCTATTAGTTCCTCCTATCTTTTCCCATTCCAAGGATTTGATCTGCTAAGAGAAACTTCTTACTTAGGGCCTTTGCAAGCTATTAACCATGGCAGAAGGTTTGTAAATTTGGATTTGGTCTTTTGAAGGCCGAAACCTAGAAGAGTTTTAAGGTGAAGAGAGACCATGCTGCCTGGAAGTGAATTTTTTTTTTTTTTTTTTTTGAGAAGGACAGTGTGTGCGAGAAAGAGAGAGAATCAATTTTTATTGAGGTTTTCACATGGCTTTTGTTGCTCTGACACTTAGCTGTGTATGTGGTGCTGGGGTTTGAACCCATGTACTTGTGTATGCCAGGCAAGTGCCGTAACCACCAAGCCACCGCTCCAGCCCCTTGGAAAAGAATTCTTGCCCATTAGTTCTTTGCTAGGGGAAGAGGGCAATGCATAGCTGTGGAAATGGAGAGGGAGACACCAACTACACTGATTAGACTTTAAAGAAGGCTGTTAAGATGAGTTTCCCCGGGTTTTGGAACAAGGAAGATAATGTTTCTTTCCCATCTTCAAATCATTCCATGCACTCCTGCCCAAGGAATACTGAGAATGTGATGTCTCCAGGATAGGGAACCCAGAAATTGGTTTTATTTAACATTTTTGGAAAGAAATTATGGAATAGGGTTGTTCTGTGAATTTTCCAAGTCTACAGTGTCATCAAAATCTTTTAGGGACTGAAGGACGATGTTAAATTGTAGGTAGACCTTTCAAGATCCTGAGAATGAGCAAACCGATACTGCATTACCTCCACTCCAGCCGCAATGGAGTCAGATGAATGAGGAGGCCACGTTGCTCAGACCTTGCTACTAACTTCCCTTTCCTCGTGATTCCTAGTACATCCCCATGGACTGCCCTGGAAGGAATCAAGCCCAAGGATATCACTGGAAAGGACAAAAGAAAGCAAAAAGAAATAGCATTTCCCTTCATCAAGTCAACAGCACATGAAATCCCTACTCCAGCGGTTTTAGGGAAGAGAAAGAAATTATTGGGATCAATGGATGGAGGGCCTTCCCACTGAGGGCAGATGTTTTGACATTTTTACTTTTTCACAGTAGTGTCTTTAAAAGCTGGAAGTGTCCAGATTGTGAAAGGTGTAAAGGAACTCAATAATAAAAGCTGATAATCCTATGATGTGTGGGAAATTATGGGCAAATTCTTGAAGCAAAAAGAAAAGGGATTTTTGTGGTCAATGAAATGATGCACTCCTTCACATTGCAGATGCTAGATCCTGGGCTTGTGCACAACGTGACGTAGAAAAGAGCGAAGCGTGTAAATAAAGCAGCAACCTATTTGTACTTAGTAAAACTTATTTTTTCCTATTCTCAAGGATTCCTCCGATGCCTCAGAGGAACAGAAAGTTCAAAGCTATCCTGAAGTTTTTACGGGTGGGCAATGGTACAGTTGGGCTAGATGTGCTCTTCAGAGAAGTGAGAGAGCCTCTCTTTGGAAGTAGAGAGACCTGGGGCTGAATCTGAGCTCAGCCTCTGATGACCTCTGGCTTTCAGTTTCCTCATCTGTACCACAGACATGAGAATCCTTTTCTTTGCAAATGGACAAGGTGTTGTCAGGATTAAATAAGATGATACTTGTAGAACCTGACAAGCTGCAAACACTAATGGATTTGTTGGGTTATCTTCCGATTTCATTTGTGTATATATACATTACTTTTTTTTTTTTTTT
>PVKS010042845.1:0-15204 GCA_004027875.1 Aplodontia rufa | reverse complement strand
ACACCATGTACTCATAGACCCAGGTGTCCATACAGGCCAGAGGCATCATGGCTGGGATGTCACAGAAGAAATGATCAATGGCCCTAGACTTGCAGTAAGGAATATGAAGAGTATATGTGGTGTGTGCCAGGGAGTTGATGGAGCCCAGTATCCATGATCCCAGAATCATCTTCACACACATCACTTTACTCATGCGGACAGGATAGTGGAGGGGGTGGCAGATGGCCACAAAGCGGTCATAGGCCATGGAAGCCAGGAGTAAGCCTTCAGAACCCACCATTGCCACAAAGAAGAAGATCTGAATGCCACAGCCCAGGAAGGAGATGCTCTTCTGGCCAGAAAGGAAGTTGAAAGCCATCTTGGGGACAGTAGTGGAGATGTACATCAGGTCCATGAGGGACAGCTGGCTGAGCAAAAAGTACATGGGGGTGTGGAGCTGGGCATCCAGGAAGATGAGGCCAGTCATTCCTGAGTTCCCCACCAAGGCAATAACAAATACAAAGATGATAAGGAGCAAAAGAACTAGACCAGTTTGGTTTTGGGGCAACAACCCCAACAAAATAAAGTCATTTGTAGTTTGATTCCATTTCTCCATTAAAATCATTTCATATCCTTGAAAAAAAAATAAAAACATAAACTAAGCACTAAACATGAAATGAATCAAAGAGAATAAGAAAGATTCAACTATATGAATATTAATAAATTCTTTTCCCTCCAACACTGTAGCCTTTGTTGAATCGATTTTAGTTCCTGAATTGAATGCTTCTGTCCAGTTCTCTCTGGTAACATCTCAGCATGTTACAGACACATGCATGGTCTTGAAATGCGAAGTCTAGCATCACACTCTGCAGTCACAAGGGAGGTGAAAGCAGCCTTTCTTCCTGCACACTTCCTGGTCAGGGGCTTCCTCAGGACTCTTAATCACTCTCCCCTCAGGAAGAAGAGACTCCTGCATCCACCTCCTCATCTCAGCACTGAGTGCTCACTACAGACATGGTCCGTGTGACTCAGAAGCTCCCTACGTACCTGAATCCACATCCTCAGTAGCATGGCCTCTTCCACGTTTTAGCTCTTGGTCATCCCTCCCACTGACTCTGTTGTAGGTGAATAACCAAGACCTTTTCCAAGTGTTTTGTTGCTCACCTTTTACACAGATGCAACTCTATTGTTCCTGAATGTGTGTCACCAACCAGGTGAATGTGTGTCTCCTACATGGATACTGTGTGTCCTATGAGATCCACCCTAGGAGCTGGAGCAGTGGCTCAGCTTTTATGGTGCTTGCCTGGCATACACGAGGATGTGAATTCAAACAGCAACCCATACACAATGAAGTTTTGAAGAAATGAAAGTTGTATGAACAACTAAATAAAATTGATTCTCTCTCTCTCATGCTGTCTCTCTCTCTCTCTCTCTCTCTCTCTTTTAAAAAAATAAAAATTATCCATCCTAATTGTAATATGATCATTTTGTATTGTTCCTTCCCTTGTGAGGTCTCCATTTTCTGAACCCCTAGAAACCCAATATCTAATGCCTGGATTTTCATGCTTCTTTCTCTTGTCCATCCACAGCACAAACTCCCTATCTTTCAGCATTTACATTTATTTTTTTCCAAATATATAAATTAGAATGCATTGATGTGAGGAATAACTTTTTATGAAAAGAGAAAGAAGGACAGTGAGAGAGAGAGAGAGAATCAATTTGCCATAGTTGTTCATGTGCCTTTCATTGCTCTGACACTTAGTTGTGTATGTGATGCTAAGGTTCAAACCTGTATCCTCACAAAGGCAAGCACCATAACTGCTAAGCCACTGCTACAGCCCCAAGAATAACTTTTTAAAAATACAATTATGTTCAGTGAAATGTCCCAAACTTAGAGACTCAAGGGCCAAATGTTTTTTCTCACATATGGAAACGAGAATACAATCAGAAACAGATGGAAAGTTGAATAAGCTAAATAATAACTTCAACATGGGTGAACTTTTGCATGAGCAGAAAAAACCGTGGCTGACTCTGATGGGTTAAGGGAGTTGGGCAGAGATTGGAGGAAGGGATTGGGGGGCTATAAAGGCAGCTGAAGGGAGGGAGTAGGAGGGTTATCAAAACAGTTGGGAACTCTCTACATCCATGAAAACCCCAATTAACGTGGGGATAAAGTAGGGGAAACATGGGAACAGGGAGTAGTCAAAGTGGGGTGACCATGAACTGGCATTGGCCTTGGATTTCTTTGTCAGTATCCATGTGTTTACAAATGTAACAATGATTCCATCCAATATGTAAGACTATGTTGAATGAATAAAAATAAATAAATAATTACCTTAATAAAAAATCATTTGGTAAAATTTAAAAATCTATAGTTATGCTGATATCAGACTTTGAATCTGTTACCTACTTCACATTTCTAATCTTTCAAAATGTCAAATTTAGTAATTGATAAATAATTTAATGGTCAAAAATGCATTCATTTAATCCAATTTGTGAAATCATTACTCTCCTACAAAATATCAAGTTGAAATTCATCCTTCAGATGTGGTGAAAGCATAAGAACTTTATAAAGGATGACTGTTTCCTCCTCCTGTCCAGTCATTTACTGCTCAAAGTGCAGGCAAGAGGGGGTCTGAAGCTAAAATGTTCAACTAGGAAGGAATGTAAGCATATGTAATTTTAAATTATCCTATACAGATTTAATTTTATGTGTGAAGTAACAAAAATTAGATGTTCATCATTTATAGCAAAGATATCAAAAAGAAAGAGAAAAAGTAAGTAACTTTCCCTGCCGAAATAATTTTTCTTACCTTTGAATCTCAGGTCTGTAATTAGGAAATTATATCTGTAACTCAACACACTATAGCCTTTCTTTTTATCTTTCTCCTATTGTTTTTTTTCTTTACATTTCCCCAATATGCATACAATGTGATTGTAACATTATTCGTATTTCTAATCCATATGTTTGACTTCTTCCCTGGTCTTAGTTTTAGTTTTTGGAGATTGTACTTAATGTTTGTGCTCTTCGACCTGAAAGAAATGTGGTACCAGACCCTGTCTTGGGAGATAATTTGGGTAGACATCTTGGATTATTGATATGTCACCAAGAAAGAACAGTAATTAAAAGTTTGTTGAAACTCTTTAGCTTTTGTATCTAAAAATACATTACTGATTCATGCAACTGTGGTAAACACGAGTAAAATTTTGAAGGGGAGCTTATCCCAAAAATGGAAATGCACTATTAGAGCCACCTAGTTGATGGACACTGAGAAGGAATGCACATGGTCAGGAATGCTGCAGTTGCATGGGGTCACAGGCACCTCCCCTTCTATAACTTCAGGAAAAAAATTCATAACCTTATAGAATATGATAAAACACAAGATCTTGTCATCACAGCACCTTCCTGTCTTCAAAATGCATTCACCTTTTCTCTGTAATGGCAATGCTTCTTGGTATTGACTTGCCTTAGAGGTGAAAATGCATGGATTCTGGAAGCTGTAGGTAAAATTTAATGAGTGATACAGATAACAAACATCAAACGGAAATTTACAGTGTACAGTTGTGTAAACATTAGGCTGACAAAGAACAGTAAAACAAACCAAGGGGACAGAGAAAGCTGGGCTGCAGCTCCTGAGAACACAACTCTGAGGAGCTGCCCTTTGACTCCCAGGTTCCGGAAGATTCTGCACAGACTAGAAAGCAGGGAAGTCCCTGTTAGGTATCCTGCCTATTCATCAGGGCAGCAGCAGAGATAGAGAGCTCTTGAAACTCCAGGCATCAAAGCAGTATGTAGAAGAAATAAGGACTTAGTCTTTCATCAGTGACAGGTGAGAGGCCAGTGAATGTGGCTGGGGTCAGGTACACTTCTGGAACTCACAGAGGAGGTTCCAGTAGAGCAGAGAGGGGAGAGGAGGAGCCTATGGAAGAGACTGGGCAGAAGGCAGAGAGGACTGCTGGGGCCACTCTGGGTTTAACAAAGGAAGCTGCATCCTGGGCACCCGGAGGTTGGGGCACATCAGCACAGCTGTTGCTACTTAGGGGCAGGGAAGTATCATCTATCTCTGCCCCCTGGCTCAGGGCCTATTGCTTAGTAAGCTATTAGCTAATCTGCTGATTTACTGAAGGAAATTTAGCCTTAGAAGTAAATTAGTATGATAGTTCAAGCTAAAAATTGTGACTAGAAAATGTTATAAATCAGTGTTCATCATGCACAGCCTAGAAAGCAAGGCATGGGAACCTCTTGAGCTTCTTTCCTCATTCCTTTGTTTCATCCAGGTTTAATTTCAAAGGAAGAAAGTGCCAGTAGCCTGGCAAAGCCGAGCACTGAACACACAGTCCGCTGTAAGTCTAGGTTTCCATGGGCCAGTCATTTCAAAGGGAGACCTGTATTGATATCTAGATTTTATGCTGCATAGATTGCAGTATAAAGTACAAAAAAAAGAAAAAGAAAAAAAAACAGTTTGATGGTAGATACTACAGCACTGTTTTTTTTTTTTTTCCTTACATTGACAACTTACATATTGCCAGGCAATCAATGAAGATAATCATTTTCAGGGTTCTGTATATCTGGAGTTTGAAAGTTTTAGGACCTGGTACCTTAAAATTAGATATGAGGGTCGATATACATTCATGAATAGCAATTTTATTTCTTAAAATACATGATCTTATTTAATGGATCAAAATTGCATGAAACACCACTCTCTTGGTTAAATTAAAACATGGAGAGTATTATTCCTACGACTTCAAATTGGATCTAAGGTTAGTGTCTCTCTTGATGAGCCTACAAGACACTGCCCAAATATGTAAAGTTAAAGAAGTAACCTCATTTTACAGGGCCTAATACATGTAAGTGTGGCAAGTGTAGGACACTGAGTTTGCCTTGGGAAAGTTACAAGGACAACAGTTTTATGGACAGTCTATGACCAATCAGGAAGTTGTTTGTGTAAGCTTCGGTGAACACAATCCCAACAACCTCCTGTGAACATGATGGAGATGGAATATGTGAGCTATGTGGGTTTAGCACATAAAGGGTCCTGAATGTGTGTACACTTTCTCTCCTCCGTCCATACTTTTAAAATTGAGGACACTCAGACCCATAGAAACACATGGTCTCAATTAAGATCACAGCCCTAGAGAGCAACATCTGATAGAATTTTAGCAGTTTCACATCATTTCATTTTGCAGTTAAGATTATCCTTAGTTTTTCCCATTTATTATGGAACTGCCTTTTCTTGTTCAATAGAAAATTCTTTCTTATGATAGAAAATATCTCTGAAAAGTCTCCCTTAGTTGAAGCTAACCCAAATCAGCTCAGATAAGTAATACCATATTGACTCACCTTATCTGAAGTTCCTGAGTTTTTAGTTTAAGTGTAGAAGTAGTTTTATAATTACAAGATTCCCTACTGACAGTTTACTGAATTCTTCAAAATGTTTAAATAGCAATCTGTGCTCACAGTCTGCTAGGATAAGCATCTAGGGCCTGTCACTGAGTAGCAGATCCTGGATCACTGCAGGATATGAAAAGCGAAAGGCACCAGGAAGGAATTGGCAGAACACGTGCACAAAACTGTTCACCTTTGCAAAATATTTCCCTACGTGATTACTCTATGTAGTTATTCTTTTCATACGTCTTCCTTTGCTATTCCCTTGTACAAGCCAAAACATTTCACTTACTTCTCCCATGTACTACTAGGGGTCAGAAGGACCAGCTGCCACCTCTAATGTGCAGAATCTCCCTACATCAAGCCTTAGGTGTCCTCACTTTTCTTCTAATTGATCCCCAATGTCCAAGCCCACAGGGACAGAAACCTAGGCCCTTTCACCTGACTTTGCTGACTTGGAGATGAACTCAGTTAAAACTTAGAACAAATCAGCAATCCACTCCACCTTGAAGCTCTCTCTTGCATCCCAGAATTAGTCTCAAGAAGGATGAGCTCAGTTTTTCCAGATGAAGAGCTGTAAGGGATGTCAGGTAATGTTTGCTGAATTCCCTTCATTTTGCAAGTTAGAGACCTCAGGATGAATAAGATGCAGGAATCACGTAGGAGTGTTCAGCTGGATAATAGCAGCATTAGAAGCTGGAAGAATAATCTCCTGCCAAGTCAGTTCCCAGGGGAATTTTCTGGTGATTGTTGTTATGCTACAACAAGATACTTTATTCTTGGACTGGAGGGGTGGCTCGGTAGTTACCGTGCTTGCCTGGCATGTACTGAGTTTGAACCCCAGCACCATGTACACAACGAAGTCTTGGAGCAATGAAAGCCATGTGAAAAACTAAATAAAAAATTGTTTCTCTCTCTCTCTCTCTCTCTCTCTCTGTCTCTCCGTCACACTGTCCCTCTCTCTTAAAAAAATATCGTCTTCTCTTTGATAGCTAGATAGTTGATTTATGAAAACACTAATTCAGTCGGCAATTCTACTGTAGGGAAAAGTAGAATAGAGGTCCTGTCATGGAATGAGGATTCAGGATCAGAAAGAGAAACCTAGCCTGTCAGCTTTACCATTGATGAGGACCCTGAGTTGGAAAACTTACTTAAGAAATTAGTTTGTTGCCAAATCTTTAAAAAATACTATGTGGTGGTACATTCTGTGGCAGGAGTAGGGATGGACAGATGCGAGGATCACTTTCTGTCTCAGTCAATCCGTTGACTGGCACACCGGAAAACAGTACATTTCAATCTAATTTTGGGTACTTACCTGTGCCTTTTGCTTTTTATCATAAAAATGTGACAATATTATTTATGAGATTAATATTTAATATTCAATAAATATATTGTGAATCAATTGATGGAAACATGATGAAGTACCAAACTCAATAAGTGAGATGCATTGTTTTAAATTTCAGGAGTGCATAATTAAAAATATAGGGAGAGGGGAAGTGCTGGGTCCTGAATCAACAAATCAACTCCATGCTTTTGCTATTATGTCAAATGTATCATAATGTTTTATATAAATAAAAAGAATCAGTAAAAATGGGTAGAGGTGTTTGTTTCCATTGTTATTTTTGTGGATGGCTTCACTAACCCTGTACAGAGTGGTACCATTGCATATGCCTGCAGAACTCCAACCTAGGAAGTCCCCACTTTTGCCTGTTACCAGGCTTTTAAAACCCATATGGGTTAAAGAAGGATGGCTGGAGAAAAGAGCAAGCAATGATGACTGAACTTTGTTTAAAAGTAAAAACACAACTCTCATAATGGCTCTGTTGGTGGGCCACAAAATGTTATTACTCTCTAAAATCTGGTAATGAATGCCTTTTCCATGCTCCAATATTTTCCACTTTCCTTTGAGTCACCTCGGAAAAGAATAAATTTTGTAAGAAAACATAAATGGTCAGAATTCACATCTTCTGCCACTATAGATAGCTCCCTGGTTCTTTCCATACCCACGTGCTCAGGAGTGACACACACATATGTTTAGCAACCATTTCACTGAATGAAGAAAGTGGCCCCATGCTTGTCTATAGCTACCCTTTGCTTTTGCACAGGATTCATCTCTTCTCTCACTCTCCTCTGCATTTTTCTTTCAGCTGGATCAGCCTGATAATCATGTAAACATTTTTAAGAGAAAAAAAATGTGGCTATATTTAATTTGATCATGCTCTTCAAACCAAAATACAAAAGGGATCTGATCTGAGATTGATAATCTTCTCTCTATAGAGATATGCTGCACAGTACTAAGGTGAAATGATTGAAAGTACTATAGATAAGGAGTGCTTTAGTCAGCTTTTTTGCTGCTTAAACAACAACAAAAAAAAATACAAGCACATTACAGGAGCAAAAGTTTATTGGGGGACTCATGGCATCAGGGGTTTCAGCCCATAGAAGGCCAAACCCCTTCCTCAGGGCTCAAGGTGAGGCACTACATCATGGAGGAAGGATGTGGAGGAAACTGGCACAGAGCACCATGTAAGGAAGTGGAGAGAGCTCTGCTCAACACAGACAAAATATATACCCCAAAGGGACACCCCAAGAAACCCACTTCCTACAGCCACACACTGCCTGCCTACAGTTACTACAAAGCTAATTCCTCTCAGAGATTAATGCACTGACTAGTTTAAGGCTCTCATAACCTGATCAATCACCTCTAAGCTTCCTTGCATTATCTCACACAGGAGCTCTTGGGGGACATCTCACATGTAAATCAAGAATGTGGTGAAAGGGTCAAAGAAAAAGGACTACACTGGTTGGCATCTCCATGCATTCTGGGAGCTTAGACTGAGTGGAGAAATTCTTCACACTTAATGGACAAGCTAAATGAGACTGGGATGTTCCAAGGTAAAGGGGTCCTTCTGAGAAATCTGGGCAGAACAAATAAACATGGCGTGACAGACACTCTTCAAGAGAATATCGTAAATGCCATGCAATGTGGGAAGAGTAGGAGGCCAGGAGAAGGAGCTGAATGAAGCAAGTAAACATTAGTAACCAGATCTCCAGTGAGGACAAAAGCAAGAGGCCAGGAAGAGCAAGATGAAAGAGTGACTTTTGGAATGGCACACACAAATGGACCATTTAGGAATGTGATTAGATCCATCTGCTCTGAGTGTTCAATTTGGTATAAAAAAAGTTCATGAAGGGCCCCAATAATTGATTCAAACATTTGCATTCTCCAGGATATGCCAGCTTTCCATCCAGCCCCTTGTGGCTTCAGGGATACTTAAAGATATACTGCACACAGAAGAATTTAAAAACAAAATCCTAAGCTCCCCAAAGATAAATCTTTGAAGTGCCATTAACTGAATGAAAACCAAGATCAAATTAAATATAACAAAACAAACCAAAATGTACTAAATAACAAACTTCTTTCCATACCACCACTGAAATAAATTATCTCATTTCTCCAATGAAAAGACATAGGCTGGCAGAATGTATTAGAAAACAAGATTCATCAATATGCCATCTGCAAGATATTCATCTCATAGGCAAAGATACTCATAGGCTGAAAATAAAAGAATGAAAACAATTATTCCATATGAATGGAGTGAAAACACAAGCAGAAGTGGCTATCCTCACATGTGGCAAAGCATATTTTAGGAAAAAAATTAATAATAAGAGGAAAAAAGGCACTAAATACTCATAAAGTGAACAGTGCAACAAAATATATAATGATAGTAAATATGTATGCTCCAAATGTCAGAGAACTTCATAAACTACTATTTTAACCTTAAATCCCAGATCAGAAACCAATACAATAATACTAGATTATTTTGACACACTCCTGTCTCTAATAGAGAATCCAAACATAAATTTATAAAGATATTTCCAACATAAAAAATACTATAAATCAAATGTACCTAGTAAAAATCCACAGAATATTACACCAAACACAACATAATTTATTTTCCTTTCAGGAGATCACAGAATATTTTCCAAAATAGATCAAAGTCTAGGTCACAATGGAAGATTTAACAAATACAAAAACTGATATAATTTCATTCATCCTATATCTCAAAGTTTTAGAAAAGGCAAAACACACTAATTCCAAAGTCAGTAGAAGACAAGAATTAAGATCAAAGCCTAAATTAATGAAATTGAGAAACAGTGCTAAGTGTCGATGAAACAATGGGTCAGTATTAGAAAAGACAAAATTGATAAACTATTAGCCAAATTAACTTAAATAAATAAATAAATAAATAGAACAGAAGAAAGACTCATATAAATGACACTAGAGATATTTTTTTAAATGTAGATATCAATAGAGACATTTCTGAAATACAAAAAATCATTAGAAATCAATTTGAAAATGTATACTCCAATAAACTGGAAAATGTAGACTTTGACAAATTTCTATATACTTATGCCCTGTACAAATTGAACCTGGATAATATAGAAAAACCTAAACAGACTAATATCAAGTAATGAAATTGAAACAGCAATTTAAAGCCTTCCAATAACCACAACAACAAAAAGCACTGGACCAGATGGATTCTCAGCTGAATTCTTCCAGACACTTATAAAATAAATAGCACCAGTCATTCTAAAGTTATTCCATGACAGTGAAAGGGAAAGAACACTCCCAAATACATTCTGTGAAGCCAATATAACCTGCACTAAGACAAAACAAAGCCATATCAAGAAAAGCTATAGATCAGCCTCCCTGCTGAACATAAATACAAAAATGCTTAATAAAATATTAGCATATCACATTCAAAAAGAAACTGAGAAAATAGTGCAATGTGATGAACCAGTTTTCATCTTATGGATTCAAGATTGTTTTAACATATTCAAGTTAACAAATGTAATTTGCCACATAAATAGAATTAAGGACAAGAATCATATGCTCCTCTCAATACATATAGAAAAGGCCTTTGATGAAAACCAACATGGATTCATGTTTAAGACAGTTGAGGCTGGGTGTGGTGGCAAATGCTGCTAATCCAAGCACTTTGGGAGACAGAGGCAGGAGGAAACAAATTCAAAGCCAGTCTTAGCAACTTAAGAAATTTTTGAATGTGATGTTCCATAAGCAACTCAATAAGACCCTCTCTCAAAGTAAAAATTTTAAAATGCTGGGGATATGACTCAGTGTATAAGCATCTCTGGGTTCAATTCCTCGTATTAAATTTAAATAAAGAAATTTATCTCAACTATTTAAAAACTTCATATGACAAATTCAACACCAATATCACATTGAAAAATTGAAAGCATTTATTCTAAAATCAGGAACAAGACAAGAATGCCCATTTTACCACTTTACCTAGAGCAATTAAGCAAAGGAAATATATTATAATGATGCAAACAGGAAAGGAGGAGGACAAATTGCTGATCACATGACTCTATATATACAAGACCTAAAACTCCACCAGAAGACCTCTACAGATGATAAATGAATGTAGCAAAGTAGCAGGATACAAGATCAACACTTTCTGTACTTAAACAGCAATTTTACAGAGAAAGAATCAGGAAAACAATTCTATTCACAATAACCTGAAACAAATAAGATAAAACACTCAGAAATTAATCTAAGAAGTGGAAAATCTCTACAATTAATATTGCAGAACAATGAAGAAAAAAACTGAAAAATACCTTATAACATGGAAAAAACCTCCATGATCATGGATAAGCAGAATTAATGTTACCAAAATTGCAACACTGCCAAAAGTGGTGTACACTTTCAATGCACTCCCCACCAAACTACCAATGGCATTCTTCACAGAACAATAACAACAGAAGTTCTGAAATTTATTTGAAAGTTTACAAAACTCATAATTGTCAAAACAATCCTAAGCAAGAAGTGTGATGCGAGACACATTAGAATACCTGAGCTCAACTTGTGCTACAGTGCTATAGTAATAAAAACAGCACAGTATTGGTATCAAAACCAACATGAAGATCCACAGAACAGAATTCAAGACACAGAGAAAACCACTTCCTTAAAGGCAGTTGATATGTGACAAAGGTATAAAAGTATGTGTTGCAGAAAAGATAGCCTTTTAACCAATGGTGCTGGGAAATATGCAGAAGGAAATTAGATCCATAATGCTCATCCTGAACAAAAGTCAAGAGTAAGTTGATCTAAAACTTATGAAAAAGACCAGAATCTTGGCAGCTGCTAGGAGAAAACATAGCATCTATAATCTAACATATTGGTGCAGTGATTTCCTTAACATGACCCCTAAAGCCCATGACATAAAACACAGAATTAATAAGTTGGATGGAATCAAATTTAAAACCATCATCACTACAAAATAAATGAGTAAGAGCATGAAGGGAGAGTCTACATAATGGGAAAAAAAGCTTCGCCCACTACTTTTAGACAGGGGCTTCATATCCAAAATTTATAAAGAACTCAAAAAGCTTATCACCCATACAAATAACCCAATCAATAAATGGGCTAGGGAACCAAACAGACATTACTCAAGTGAAGAAACACAAATGGCCTGAAACATATGAAAAAGTTAGATATATGTAGTAATCAAATGCAAAGTAAGCCTACACTAAAATTTCATCTTACTCCAGTCAGAATGGCAATTATCAAGAATACAGATAAGAAATGTTGAGCATTTGGGGAAAACTGTTCATTCATACATTGCAGGTGGAAATGAAAATCAGAACAACTGCTCTGGAAAGCAGGAAGGTAATTCCTCATAAAACTAGGAAGAGAAACATCATTAGATACTGCGGACCCACTCCTCAGTATTTCCTCAAAGAAATAAATGCAGCAAACTACAGCAAAACAGCCACATTAATGTTTATAGAACCACACTTAAGCCAAGTAACAGAACTAGTCCAGACGCCCATCAATGGAAAAATGGATTAAGAAAATATGAGGACTGTGGAGAGAGAGGCTCACTAGCACACTGTTGGTGGAGCTGCAGACTGGTACAGCACCTCTGGAAAGCAGTGTGGAAAATCTTCAAAAAACTAGGGATGAGCCCACCATACGACCCTGCTATTCCACTCCTGGATATCTTTCCAGGGGATTTAGAATCAGCACATTATAGTGACACAGCAATATCTATGTGTTGGGAACATGAGGCTCAGCTGGCTTGTAGAAGAATTGGTGGTAAACAACTCTAAGGGGTTCAACTGGCTTGTAATTAGCAAATTGCCTGACCGCATGACTAAGCTATTCACCCACTCATTTGTTACAATTGGAGAAAGGTGTTTGCATTGTACCCTATTGGTTATTGTAATGGATAAATAGAGTAGCAGCTAGTCAGGTAAGAGAAGCAGCCAAAAGAAGCAAGTAGCCAAAGAAGAGAAAGCAGCCAGAGAAGAAGCAGCCAAAGAAGCAGCAGTAGCCAGAGAAAAGCAAGAAAGCAAGCAGCCGTGTCCTGAAGGGAGAAAGCAGAGAAAGCATAGAACCGGAGAGAGCAGCAGAGACATCAGATCAGCAGCAGTAGAAGATGCAGGTCCCGTGTTCCAGCCGCCGGCGTTCGCCCCCTTGTTCCCGGCTCCCCAACCCTTCCTAACTCAGCCCCTCGGAGGATGGCCCAGCGTTGGGTCATTCTACCCGTTTCTCGCTCTGGAGTGCAGTGGGGAGTGACTCCTTTCACCATCCCTATCTTAACTAGGCCCCTCAGAGGATGGCTCAGGCTTGCTGAGTCACCCTTCCCGCTCCTCGCACAGGAACGCTGTGGGGAGCGACTCCTCGCCCCATCCCCACCCTAACTCGGCCCCTCGGAGGACGGCTCACTAGGTCGTTCTGCCCGCTTCTCGCACAGGAACGTTGCGGGGAGCGACTCCTCTTCCCCCGGTCCCCAGCCCTGTCCTGCCGGCACCCGGTTCCCAATGTCCTGCTGGCCCCCCGGGGAACGGCTAAGGTCCCCTGAGTCCGTTCCACTGCTCCCCGCTCCAGAACCATGAGGGGAGCGACATCTATGTTCATAGCAGCACAATTTACTATTGCTAGACTATGGAAACAACCCAGATGTCCCTCACTGGATGAATGGATCCAAAAACTGTGGTACATATATATCAAGGAATTTTACACAGCAATTAGAAACAATGCTATTGCAGCCTTTGAAGGTAAATGGATGGCTATGGAAGAAATTATGCTGAGTAAAATCAGCTTAACCCAGAGATCCAAGGGTCGACTGTCTCCACTCATCTGTGGAGGCTGGAAATGCACCCTGGCCATTGAGAAAGATGGTCTATTATCATGTGTTAAATTCAGATAAGGTGTAAAGTTATACAACCTAAAACATTTTTGGAGATATTGTGGGAAGGGGAAGGGAGGGATAAAGGGTAATTGGGGGGGCACTCCTGGGGGTATATCTAATATCCAGAATCTACACACATTTTATATTATTTTGGTAAAAACTTGTATGGTTGTTCAAAAATAAATTTTTCAATCAATAAAAAAAGAAATTATAACTCAGATGAGAACAAAATATCAACACACATGAAATAACAAATAAAATGCAGAATTATTTTGTTCTGAGATTAAAAAAAACCAAATTGTTTTTCTTACTACAAAAAAAATAGAAAGAAAATGTGGTACATATGCACAGTAAAGTTTCACTCAGCCTTAAAGAATGAAATTATGGAATTTTCCAGCAAATGCATGGAAGTGATAAACACCATGCGAAATGAAATAAGCCAGACTCAGAAAGAGAAAGATCAAATGTTGTCTCTCATCTATAGAAACTAGAGCAAAATAGGATTAAAAATTGCAGAATGGACAGCATAAAGACATAGAGAAGATCAATGGAGTTTAAGAAGGAGATGGAGAGCAAGGGAGGAGGGATAGGAAAAGGGAGGAAATGCAGAATGAATTTAATCAAATCATGTTACACATGTATATAAATATGCCACAGGGAACTTCACATTTATGTATATGCATAAAATACCAATAAAAACAAATAAATGAGTGAAAAGAAGACCAAGAGCACAGGAATGAAAATAAGGGGATAGAAAGGGAGAAAAGCAGGGAATGCATAGGGACTACTGGGACAAATTAAATTTCACCATTATGGTTTCATAAAATTGTACTCAAATATTATATATAACTATGATTCTTTGATTAAAGAATAAAATTTTAAAAACCTAAAATTTACTAGACAATAAACAACTCTTTTCAAATGTGCAGGGTACAATTCTTTGTTCCAACACCAAGAATCATGGTCAGAAAAAGAAGCTACATCTGGCCCTGAAGCAGAGGGTTAGGTATTACTCAGAGATCATGTACCTTTGTATACACCAGACACGTAGTAATGGAGTCATAAAATGTGTATAATCCACATTGGGATGTGCTGTACAAATCAAATACATACAAAGCTATGCAGTTTGGAATGAAAGCAAACTATACAAGCACAGTAAAAACTGTATGATGAATAAAGAGAAACCATGACATCACATTTCAATATAAATATTATTGCATTGATAATAGTATAATAATGAAAAAATATGCCATTTATAATACAATATACCATGATGTATAATTAATGTTAACATTATTTTAAAAATCAATTATTATGGTTTTTTTCAAATAAATACATATACTAATTTTTAGTCTTATAATCTATTTTAAAATTAATATTGTTATTAAATATATACCTAGAAAACTTAAATTATATATATGCTGCTCACCTATATTTCTTTATATTTATATTGCTCAACACTGCTCTAAACAGTTCTAGTTCACTTTGGAAGAGCCAATTCAGAGGAACATGGATAGCTTTGGTCATTCTTTCCTGGAGGAGAATGGTCCACACACTCTTCTCATGGCCCCCAGGACCTCCTTGTTCCTCAGGCTGTAGATGATGGGATTGAGCATG
>PVKS010042844.1:0-15201 GCA_004027875.1 Aplodontia rufa | reverse complement strand
TGTCATTGACTACAGATTTGAGGTCTGTAACTTCCTTTTTGAGAGAATCTATTACTGTAATAATCGAGTCTTTCAAATCTTGGATATTCTCTATTATTCCCTTCATTATCTCTTCTTTTAAGTCGACGATCCTTTTTGTTATCTGCTCATTGATATATTGATCTAAATTTTCGTCCCAGTCCCTGGCCATAGCCCCACTCTCAGGGGAGTTTTGGGATTGTGGTGAACCTCTTAAAGATTTATTTCTCATGTTTGAAGAGATTCTTCTCTCTTATTTACCAGGTGAAACTTTTGTGGGAGCACTATAGGTTCTGTGGTTCTTTTTCCTGTCTTCTGCCTTACGGACTAAGCTGTTGTGTTGGGAGATCCGTCCCAACCCTTCTTTGAGATGGGGTTTTGTCAGGAGAGTTGATTTCACAAGACAATCCCTTTTACTCTAAACTGTTTGTTACCCTTTCAGAATTCCAACACCTCATGTGCTAGAAGTAAATTAGCAATGTGTATAATCAAAGCTTACAACAAACAGTAGTGAATTAGTTATTTAGCATCCACTATAATGGACTATCAATTTTGGCCTATGCTAGTATTGTAAGTAATAATCAATACTTTTGGTGATACTAGAAAATTACTATTACCTATGACAGAAATTCAGGGACAAATATGTGTTACTCAGATTAACAATTACCACAGTAATATTTACACAGTCTTAATAATGGGGGGTGAAATTGAGTTAACTAATTTGGAGTCAGAAGGGAGGGGGTAATGCTGATAAAATTAAGAGAGAGGTATATGTATGCCAATTATGTACAGTGAGAAAGTGGAGGAGTTAAAAAAATTTTTTTTGCTATACAAAGAACAAGACAATGCTAAGGGGAAAACATTTGAAGAGAAAAGGAAATTGAACAGAAAAGATTTACTAACTATGAAATAAAGCAGGAAAGAAAGAAATAGAAAAGAAGATATAGATCCGAGGGGAAGCTAGGATAGCTGTGGCCTAATATAGGTAGGGTAAAAGGGTTATTGGCAAGATTTGGGTTATTGCTAAAATTTAAGGGAAGAAGTGTTCCCTGAGAATTATGCTCTTCAGGCATAAAATATTTCAGTTACTTTATGCACTGACTGGAGTCCTTCTTCTCTAGAATGATAACAGGACTAGGACGGTTGGGTAAGAGTGAGTCAGAGATCTGCTAAATAGGAAAAGAAGGAAAAGAGAAAGAAACCTAAAAAAAGGCTACCAAACTAAGAAGAACTACTATTGTTAATTATCGCTCTAAGAGGAGAGAGAAAAAAGAAAAGAGATGGGATATAAAAAGAAAAAGAGAAGAGAAAAAAGGGGGGGTAGGGGTAGGGGTTAAGTGTTCTACAACATTAGCATTACAGAAAAGTGAAAATCCCCATTAGAGTTTTTATATATTGGAGAACCAGTAAACTCCACCATATATCGCCTTGGTACACACTTTGAAAGTTTGAAAATGAAGTAGAAATAAAGGCAAAAAAAAAAAAAAAGGAGGAAAATTATACTTAATAGGCAATCCCTGGAAGTATCGATAATATGATTGTCTCTGGTCCTTTCAGGGAGTGGATCTTCTATTTATGGCTGGATATGACCAGTTTCAACCCTTTTTTGAGGATGTATTCAGGGGATCCGAAGGTCAGAAGATATGTTATCAGAGCTCCATCTGCTGGTCATTGTCGGACATGACCTCTGTGATCCCTGTGGTGGGGGTCAGCTCTTCTGCCCTGTGAAAGACGTGTCTATGGTGGGAGGACAGAAGCTTGAACTCTGTTACTCCTCAGTCCCAAATCGTTTATGAGAGGAGGATTCAGACCCCTGAGCCCCCCTTTCTGCTGAGACTGCCTGTGTTCAGCTGTAGGATCCAGGCACAGTTTTATGAGCCTTTTTGCAGACCCGGGGAGGCGGGTCCAGGACAGGGAGTGTGGTTTTAAAGATGGATGGTCCCCTTCCCTCACTGCTCCCACACCTTCTTCAGGGCTTCAGCCAAGCCTTCTGGTCCTGTTTCCACCTTTGATCTCTGCTGCTTCCAGACGGAGTATTTAGAGCTTGCTTTGCAATCCCAAAGAGGTCTTGCCCTGATATGGTGGGCTGGGAGTGTGGTAACTAGCAAGCATAAAGTACAGACGCTTGCTCGGCTCTCACGCCCTTGCAGTTCCCGCACCGCCTCTTCTGCGCAAACCGCTGCTCTGTGCTTGTATGAAAGCTCTTTCCAGTCACTGATCCTGCCGCCAGACAGAGCGCAGGTCCAGGAGGTGTCCTCGCCAGAACGCTGTCTTTAAAGCT
This sequence comes from Aplodontia rufa, assembly GCA_004027875.1. Lineage (NCBI taxonomy): Eukaryota > Metazoa > Chordata > Mammalia > Rodentia > Aplodontiidae > Aplodontia > Aplodontia rufa. The sequence continues at coordinate 12,902 of PVKS010042844.1, read as the reverse complement.
GTGCGGGTTTTTCTTTGCAGAAGTGACTCAGACAGGCGGGAATGTAGGCTGGAGAGTGCAAATGCCGGCCGGCGGGCCAGCCGCGGCCGCCGGGGTGGCAGCGCGGAACAAAGAATCCCTGGTCACTCCTAAGTCTCTATTCCCCAGAACCACTGCTAAGATTAGGACTGGTGATTCACAATGCTAGTCCCCCAAACGCAACTCAAAATACTGGTGAGAAGCTGGAGATATCCTGATCAATCACGGGGCTGCAGGGGAAGGCTTTTGTCTTCAGATCGCCATCTTGAAGAGCCAGTCTGCATCTTTTAAATGGAAAAAACAGATTGTTTCCCTCCAATGTTGTTATTGAATGGTATATGCTTGTTCACATTGGTTCGCTATTTTTCTTCTGGTTGTTTTGGATGGTCTATGTTCCTTTTTTGCTCTCTTATTTATCTTAGAATTTAAATTATTTAATGGATCAATTATGTTTGATTTCTATTTTTCATTTTAGTGCCTGCTCTTCTAGTTGGATTTATTCTTTTCTTTAATTCCATCATTATTTCTATCTTTCTTCCTCTTCTGTATATAAAATTCCCTTAAGTATCTTCTATAACACTGGTTCCAGTATCACTGAATTCCATTAGTTTACATTCACATTGGAAAAGGATCTATTTTGGAAAAGGATCCATGTGCTGTGGAAAAGAAGGTGTATTCTGCTAACTTAGGATGGAAAATTCTATATATGTCTGTGAAGTCCATTTGGTTTATGGAGTTATTCAGGCTGGCGATTTCTTTATTGATTTTTTGTTTTGATGATCTGTCTAATGGTGACAGCGGAGTGTTGAAGTCTCCCAGTATTATTGTGTTGTGATCCACGAGTGGTTTGATGTCATGGAGTAATTTATTCACGTAGTTGGGTATACTGTTGTTTGGAGAGTAAATATTAACTATGGTTATTTCTTCCTTTGAAGGGTTCCTTTTAGCACTAAGTAGTGGCCTTCTTTATCTTTTCTGATTGACTTATGTTTGAAATTTACTTTGTCAGATATAAGTATAGCAACACCGGCTTGTTTCCTTGCGCCGTATGCACGGTAGATTTTTTTCCAACCTTTTTTTCCTTAATCTGTGAATGTCATTGCCTGTGAGTTTCTTGTAAGCAGCATATAGTTGAATTACGTTTTTTGATCCAGCCTGCAAGTCTGTGTCTTTTAATTGGTGCATTTAGACCATTCACATTCAGTGTTAAGATAGAAGTGTGCAGATGTTTTGTGGTCATTTTGTCTTACTTAGCTATTTCTGTTGTTGCCTTGGTTGGTTCTTGGTAGGTGATACCTTCACTGAATTTCTTCAGTTTGTGGATTATGGGGATCTAGTGCTTATTCTTCTGTCTGGAGTATTTCCTTGAGAATTCTTTGTAGGGCGGGTTTTCTGTTGACAAATTCTGCCAGTTTTGTTTTATCATGGAAAGTTTTTATTTCTCCATCAAATTTGATGCTGAGCTTTGCTGGGTATAGAATTCTAGGCTGCATGTTGTGGTCATTGAGACGCTGAAAGATATTATTCCAAGACCTTCTTGATTCCAGTGTCTGGGTTGAAAAGTCACATACAATTCTTATTGGCTTGCCTCTGAGTGTGATTTGGCGTTTCTCCCTTGCTTCTTTTAATATAGTTTCTTTGGTATCTCTGTTGTACATTTTGAATATTTTGTGTCTAGGTGAGTTTCTCTTTTGATTAGGCCTATTGGGTGTCCTGTAAGCTTCCTGGATGAGCATGTCAGATTCTACTTGTATGTGGGAAAATTTTTCTTTCATGATCTCTTTGAGAATATTCCTCATACCATTGTTATGTGTCTCAATTTCTTCCTGTATTCCAGTTACTCTCAGATTATTTCTCTTCATTTCATCCCAGATATTCTTGAAATACTGGTCATGGTCATTCAATTTTTTTTCTTTTTTGATGTCTGAGAGCTCTAGCTTGGTCAACCTGTCTTCATTTTCGAAGGTTCTTTCTTCATTGGCAGAGGTTCTATTTTCTACTGAAGTTAACCTATTATTAAATTCTTGCATGGTCCCTTTCATGTCATTGACTACAGATTTGAGGTCTGTAACTTCCTTTTTGAGAGAATCTAAATCTATTACTGTAATAATCGAGTCTTTCAAATCTTGGATTTTCTCTGTTATTCCCTTCATTATCTCTTCTTTTAAGTCGATGATCCTTTTTGTTATCTGCTCATAGATATATTGTTCTATATTTTCATCCCGGTCCCTGGCCATAGCCCTCTTATCAGGGGTGTTTTGGGATTGTTGTGAACCTCTTCGAGTTTGATTTCTCATGCTTGAGGAGATTCTTCTCTCTTATTTACCAGGTGAATCTTTTGTGGGAGCAATACAGGTTCTGTGGTTCTTATTCCTCTCTTCTGCCTTACGGACTAAGGTGTTGGTTTGGGAGATCCGTCCCAACCCTTATTTGAAATGGGGTTTTGTCAGGAGAGTTGATTTCACAAGATAACCCCTTTTACTCTGAACTATTTGTTACCCTTACAGAATTCCAAAACCTCATGCGCTAGTAGCAAATTAACAATATGTACAACCAAAGCTTACAATAAACAGTAGTAAATTAGTTATTTAGCATCCACTATAATGGACTATAGTATTCGGCCTATGTATCTAGTGTAAGTAATAATCAATACTTTTGGTGATACAAGAATATTACTATTACATGTGACAGAATTCAGGAACAAATATGTGTTACTCAGATTAACAATTACCGCAGTAATATTTACACAGTCTTAATAATGGGGGGTTAAAGAGAGTTAACTAATTTGGAGTCAGAAGGGGGGTAATGCCGGTGAAATTAGGGGAGAGGTTTATGCATACCAATTAAGTACAGTGAGAAATTGGAGGAGTTAAAGAATTTGCTGTAGAAAGAACAGGACAATACTAAGGGGAAACATTTAAAGAGAAAAGGAAACTGAACAGAAAAAATTTTACTAACTTTGAAATAAAGTAGGAAAGAAAGAAATAGAAAAGAATGTACAGATTCGAGGGGAAGCTAGGATAGCTGTGGCCTAATATAGGAAGGGTAAAAGGATTATTGGCAAGATTTGGGTTATTGCTAAACTTTAAGGGAAGAAGTGTTCCCTGAGAATTATGCTTTTCAGGCATAAAATATTTCAATTACTTTATGCATTGACCAGAGTCCTTCTTCTCAATAATGAGAACAGGGCTAGGACGGTTGGGTAAGAGTGAGTCAGAGATATGCTAAATAGGAGAAAAAGGAAAAGAGAAAGAAACCTTTAAAACAGGCTACCAAACGAAGAAGAACTGCTATTGTCAATTTTCCCTCTAACAGGAGAGAGAAAAAAGAAAAGAAAAGGGAAAAAATTTAAAAAGTAAAAAAAAAGGGGGAGGTAAAGTAGGGGTTAACTGCTCTTCGACGTTAGCGTAACAGAGAAATAAAAACCACTAGAGTTTTTATATATTGGAGAACCAGTAAACTCCACCAGATATCGCCTTGGTACACACCTAGAAAATGAAGTTGAAAAAAAAAAGGGGGGGAGGAGAAAAATAGTTTATAGGAAAATCCTGGAAGTATCGATATTATGATTGTCTCTGGTCCTTTCAAGGAATGGATCTTCTACTTCAGGCTGGATATAACTTTTTTTGAAGCTGGATTCAGGGGATATGAAAGTCAGAAGATATTTTATCAGAGCTCCATCTGCTGGTAGTTGTTGAAAATGACTTCTGTGAACCCAGAGGTGGTGGTCAGCTTTTCCGCCCCGTGAAAGACCTTCTGTCAATGGTGGGAGGACAGAGCCTTGAACCCCGTTACTCCTCATCCCCAGATCCTTTATGAGAGTGGGATTCAGGCCCCGGACCCCACCCTCTGCTGAGTCTGCCTGTGACTAGCTGCTGGATCCAGGCACAGTTTTATGAGCCTGTTTTGCAGACCCGGGGAGGCGGGTCCAGGACAGGGAGTGTGGTTTTAAAGATGGATGGTCCCCTTCCCTCACTGCTCCCACACCTTCTTCAGGGCTTCAGCCAAGCCTTCTGGTCCTGTTTCCACCTTTGATCTCTGCTGCTTCCAGATGGAGTATTTAGAGCTTGCTTTGCAATCCCAAAGAGGTCTTGCCCTGATCAGGCGGGCTGGGCGTGTGGTAACTAGCAAGGGAATAAAGTATGGACGCTTGCTCGGCCCTCATGCCCTTGCGGTTCCCGCACCGCCTCTTCTGCGCAAACTGCTGCTCTGTGCTTGTATGAAGGCTCTTTCCAGTCACTGATCCTGCCGCCAGACAGAGCGCAGGTCCAGGAGGTGTCCTCGCCAGAACGCTGTCTTTAAAGCTGTGCGGGTTTTTCTTTGCAGAAGTGACTCAGGCGGGCAGGAATGTAGGCAGTGAGTGTAAGTGCCAGCCGGTGGGCAAGGTGCTGCCACTGCTGCGGCAGCGCGGAACAAAGAATCCCTGGTCGCTCCTAAGTCTCTATTCCCCAGAACCACTGCTAAGATTAGGACTGGTGATTCACAATGCTAATCCCCCAAACGCACCTCAAAATACTGGTGAGAAGCCGGAGATATCCTGATCAGTCACGGGGGTGCAGGGGAAGGCTTTTGTCTTCAGATCGCCATCTTGAAGAGTCCCGCTTTTTGAGCTTTTTATTTCTAATATTTTTGTTTGGTTCTTTTACACAACTTCTGTCTCTTTATCTAATTTCTCTTTCATATCTTGCATTGTCCTCTTTAGTTCATTCACTTATTCATTTGTATTCTGTTAGAATCCCATTGAGTTTTATAAAAATTATTCTTTGAATTCTTTGTCATGATTTCATCCACTTTAATAACTTTGAAAATTGTTACTATAGAATTATGAACTTTAGTGACATATAATTTGATTTTCCTATTTCTTGTGTTTCTATTCTGAAATTTGCACACTTTTTTGTCAGATAACTCTTCTGATTTTATGTCAGGGCCTTCTTAATAAGCACATCTCTTTACTGTATGTCTTGGGATATGCAAGTGTTGTGAAGTGTTGAGTTTAGTTACAACTGGGGGTCATAGTGTAATCGCTCTGACTTCTCTGCTGTGGTTAGAGATTTTTGAAACATTATATACTGTATCAGAGATTGAGGGGCCTACTTCCTCTGTTAGTCTTATAAGAGTATGGTTCCTTTCTTAATTTCGGTTGGCATCATACAGAAACTAGAATATGTAGGCTGCATTCTGTAATTACACTAACAATGGGAATGAAAGTCACAGTTGAATAGCGTGGATTGTAACAGGCACTGTTGATATTGGATTTTTTTTTTAAAGAGAGAGGGACAGAGAGACTGAGAGAGAAACAACTTTATTTAGTTTTTCACATGGCCGTAGTTGCTCCAACACTTAGCTGTGCACGTGGTGCTGGGATTTGAACCTGGGTCCTAGTGCTCGCCAGGCAAGCACCGAAACTGCTGAGCCACTGCTCCAGCCCAATATTGGATCTTTTATTAGAAAGCAACTCTATTATTGCCTGTTCCAATCTTGATGAAGGGTCAGAAGCTTTTATCCTCTGTTTAGCTACTATTTTTTAGCTTCCTAGTGTTTCACATGGAGAGAGAAAATCTAGGATTATAGCTATCCTTGTCTGGTAATCATATCCAATTTTGTCAACAATGTGTGGTCTGTTGCTTTCTTTCTACTAATGAATAAGGTGAGTGCTGGTTGCCTCTGTTCTGCCATCTTTAATGTCCTCTAAAGTTTTAACTTTAAAAAAGGCATTCAATATACCATTCATGACTATTTTGTGTCAGTAGATTCCACAAAGTCTAACAGAAAATGACACCATGATGGGGCTGGAGCAGTGGCTCGGCAGTCACAGTGTTTGCCTGGCATGCACAAGTACATGGGTTCAAACCCCAGAACCCATGTACACAACTAAGTGTAAGAGCAACAAAAGCCATGTGGAAAACTCAATAAAAATGATTCTCTCTCTCTGTGTGTGTGTGTGTGTGTGTGTCATTTTCTCTTTTAAAAAAAAAAGAAAATGACAACATGAAATGTTGTGACAGAATAGTTGGCCCTCTGCCCTCTGATGTTCATATACAGTGAAATTGTTCATCAAATTTATTCCCTCAGAGGAGAGTTGATAACTTGAGTACTCAGAACATAGCAGGAAGTAACTATAAAATGACAGTGTCCACAGTTTTCAAATTTTCCAATCCATTATATTGATGTGTCTGTAACACTGTTCAGACCATCAGACTTAGATTTTCAAGCTCAGGATAGAATGATCTAATTTCAGAACTCTTCTAATTCTGTATGTTATACACACAAACTTGATATCTAAATGTCATGGTAGGGTTGTGAGTCCTTCCCACAAGGAGAGGAGCAAGAAAGATACTGCTTACAAACATATGTGCAAGGCATGCATTGATATGATATCAACAATTCATACAAAGAATTTTTATGAGAGTCTGTTCTAGGAGTCTTGTGATTTCATCCATTTTAAAGATATGGGTATCTCCTGCATCCTGAGGAGACCTGTAGAGAAATTTCATTAAGCACTTGAACCAAAGATTGTTGATCTTCACTTGGGCAACTGATTATTTTGAAGTTGCTGGCATTCATCTTTTGTTTGCTTCAAGAAAACATAGAGCTCCTGGATGTTTTAGCTAAGCCCCTGTAGACCACACTAAACTCAAGTGATCCTATGCATAGTTTTATTATACCACTTGAAGGAATGCAATGTAATGATTTAATGTCTCACTCTTCCATTATACTCTGAAGTCTTTAAGATCAGAGGGTGTTTAGATAGGCAGTATTCCCCCAAATATCATATTGAGTCAATGCAGAGAACATTCAAAGGTAAAATGATCAGATTATGAGAGTTAAGGCCTAATCAGTGGAACTGATGTGATTAGACTCAGTGCTAAATGTAGGAAGATAGAGAAGAGATGGAGGAGATAGGTCACTAGAGGTATGCCTTTGGGACATGTATTTGTCCCTGGAGAACATAGTTTGTGCTTTTTGCTTTCTTCTGCCATGACCTGAGCTACTTTCCTCTGCTACACCCTACAGCCATAATGTTCTGCTTCACCTCATGCCCAGAACAATGGAGTTGGCCCTCTATTAAATGAGACCTCTGAAACCATGAATCAAAATAAAATTTTCCTCCTCTACATTGTTCTTTTCAAGACTTTTGGTCACAGCAATGAGAAAGATGACTAAAACAGAGGATATGTGTTTGAATTTCTGGGGCATGGAACTGCATCTGGAACTTGGAAGATACTCAGCATCTGTTTTTTCAAGAAGATCTTACTTGAAAATCACAGAGGTTTCAAGCACCATGAAAAGAGTGTCTCAGTCACATGGTCTCACATGGTCCACCCAATAGAAAGACCAGAGAATTTCCTCTGCAGTAGACCAATCCAAGGAAAGTCTTGCCCTTTAATTTTAACCATATTCACTTCCACTGAGAAGAATGAAGAGAAAGCAATGTCTTGTCCAAGAGCTCCTCTGTTCCAATACAAGTGATGAATTTTCCTGTTAGTTACAGCTTGCAGTACAGTATGGAGGATATCTAGCAGTTTTCTTCAGGAAGAGAGAAAAGATATTAAAGCCCTTATAGCAGCTTTTACGAGCTGTTATTAAAGACTGTTTATATATAGATGAATTAGACTAATATTTAAAACTAGTTGATCAACCTGTGCTAATTCCATGGATAACAAATACCCTTTAAGTAAATATGTATCTAATAGACTGTACATGCCATCAAGGAAATATATTGATTGACTGCTGGAAATGCTGAGTCCTCACAGCCTTTCACTGACTACCTAGTGCAACTGGGCCCTATCCTTACAATATTTAGTCCCCTGCTTTGAAAGGAAAATGTGCAACTGTTTCCAATTCTGCTTATGTTCATTGAACTTGTCAATATAATTGCCTGATTTATAATAATAAAATGAAAATCACCAAAATATGAGTACAAAAGGAGAATTACAGATTCAATGAAAACTAATGCAAATGTTAAAAGAAATAAGGTAGATTTAAAGTTATTGTTTGGCAAATAGCTGTGAGCTTGAAAAATATGCTTTAATGAAAAAAATTAGAAATTTTGAAAGATATCCTTTTGCACAGTTCTATCTCTATAATGATAAGGACTCCACTGTGAAAAATCTGAAAGACAGATAATTGAAAATGTTTGATGAATGTGAGTACATACACAATGAAGCCTTGAAGCAATGAAAGCCACAAAGCTAAAATAAAACTGATTTTTTTTCTCTCTTTTTCTCACTGTTCCTCTCTCTTTAGAAAAAGGAGGATGAGATCCAAGATGGCGAGCTGAAGACAAAAGACTTTCCCAGCACATCCGAGACTGTTCAGAAATCTCCAGTTTCTCTCCAGTATTTTGAGGTGCGTTTGGGGGGGGTCTAGCAATAAGAATCACCCCTCCTAATCTTAGCAGCGGTTTTGAGGAATAGGGACTTAGGAGTGACCAGGGGCTCTTTTCTGTTCCTTCCCCGGCTGAGAAGTGGCATCTGCCGCAGCGGCAGCCAGGCGCACTCTCCTGCTTACATTCCCGCCCGCCTGGAATCACATCGGCACAGAAAAACCTGCTCCGCTTTATAGAGGGCGTTCTAACAAAAGCCCTTCCCGGGCCTGTGCTCTCCCTGATGGCAAGATCAGTGGCTGAAAATTGTATACATACAGCCACAGAGCGATAGATTGTGCGGAAGAAGCAGGTGCTCGAACTGCAAAGGCAAGGGAGCCGAGCAAGCATCCATCTTTTAACCCCTTACTGGACTCCACACTCCCAGGACGATCAGGGCTAGACCTCTTTAGGCTTGCAAAGCAAGCTCTAAATACTCCGTTTGGAGGCAGCTGAGATCACAGGCGGAAACAGGTCCAGAAGGCTTGACTCAAGCCCTGAAGAACGTGTGGGAACAGCGAAGGCTGGGGTGCAGAACATCCATCTTTAATCCCAGGCTCTCTCTCCAGGTCCCGCCTCCCCAGGTCTGCAAAACAGGCTCATAATACAGTGCCTGCAGACAGCAGCTGATCACAGACTGACTCAGGAGCAGAAGGTGTGGACTGGGCCCTGAATCATTTTCTCATAAAGGGCTTGGGACTGAGGAGTAACAGGGTTCAGGCTCTTTGCTAATCACTCCACCAGACAGAAGTGGAATCAGCTGGCCCCACCTCTAAGATCACAGAAGGCATCTTTGACAACTACCAGCAGATGGAGCTCTGATAACATAATAACTTCTGACTTTCAGATCCCCTGAAGATCTCATTTGGAAAAATGAAACCTTTCATATCATCCAGAAATAGAGGATCCAAACCCTGAAAGGTCCAGAGCCACTCTAAATATCTATACTTCCAGGGGTTTTCCTATTAAGTATTTCCCCCCCTTTTTTTTGATTTTGATTTCATATTCTAGGTGTGTTCCAAGGCGATATCTGTTGGAGTTTACCGGTTCCCAAATATATAAAAACTCTAACGGGTTTTTACTTCCCTGTTATGCTAACTTTGAAAAGAGGTTAACCCTACTCTTTTTTCTTTCTTTTTCTTTTTTTTATTATTTTTTTCTTTAATTTTTAATTTTTAAACTTTGTAATTTTTTATTTTATTTTATTTTTTTTTCTATTTTATGTATTTTTTCTAATTCTTTTCTTTTCCTTTTTCTCCCTCCTGTTAGGGGGAAAATTAACAATAGTAGGTCTTCCTATTTTGATAGCATGTTTTTAAGGTTTCTTTCTCTTTTCCTTTCTTCCCTATTTAGCACATCTCTGATTCCCTCTTACCCATCCATTCTAGTCCTGTTCTAATTCTTGAGAAGAAGGACTCTGGTCAGTGCATAAATTATTTGAAATATTTTATGCCTGAAAAGCATAATTCTAAGGCAGAACTTCTTCCCTTCAATTTAAGTAATAATCCAAATTTTAGCAATAACCCTTTTACCCTTTCATATATTAGGCCACAGCTATCCTACCTTCCCTTTGGATCTATACTTTCTTTTCTACTTCTTTCTTTCCTCCTTTATTGTAAATTTAGTAAATTTATTCCATTTAATTTCCTGTTCTCTTCAAATGTTTTTCTCTTAACATTATCTTTTTCTTTCTACAGCAATTCCTTTACCTCCTCCACTTTCTCACTGTATGTAATTGGTATATATAAACTTCTATCTTAATTTCACCAGTATTACCCCCCTTCTGACTACAAATTAGCTAACACACTTTTACCCCCCATTAATTAAGAATGTGTATTTATTACGGCTGTAGTTGTTATTCTGAGTAATATGTATTTGTTCTTGAAATCTAAAATATGTAATAGTAATTTTCTAGTATCACCAAAAGTATTGATTATCACTAACACTAGTTGCATAGGCTGAATTTGTTACTCCACTATAGTGGGTGCTAAATAACTAATTTACTACTGTTTAATGTAAGCTTTGGTTGTACATATTATCAATTTGCTACTAGCGCATGAGGTGTTGGAATTCTATAAGGGTAACAAATAGTACAGAGTAAAGGGGGCTGTCTTTTGAAATCAGCTCTCCTGACAAAACCCCATTTCAAGGAAGGGTTGGGATGCTTCTCCCAACCCAACAGCTTAGTCCTTAAGGCAGAAGACAGGAAAAAGAACCATAGAATCTGTATCAATCCCACAAAAGGCTCACCTGATAAATAAGAGAAAAGAATCTCTTCAAACATGAGAAATCAAACTCGAAGAGGTTCACAACATTCCCTAAACTCCCCTGGTAAGGGGGCTATGGCCAGGGACCGGGATGAAAATATAGAACAATATGTAAATGAGCTGAAAACAAAAAGGATCATCAACTTAAAAGAAGAGATAATGAAGGGAATAATAGAGAAAATCCAAGAATTGAAAGATTCGATCATTACAGTAATAAATTCTCTCAAAAAGGAAGTTACAGACCTCAAATCTGTAGTCAATGACATGAAAGGGACCATGTAAAAATTTAATAATAGAATAACTTCAGTAGAAAATAGAACCTCTGCCAATGAAGAAAGAACCTCCAAAACTGAAGACAGGTTGACCAACCTAGAGCTCACAGACATCAAAAGGGAAAAAAAATTGAATGATCATGACCAGTATTTCAAGAACGTCTGGGATGAAATGAAGAGAAACAATCTGAGAATAATTGGGATACAGGAAGAAATTGAGACACACACCAATTGTATGCGGAATATCCTCAAAGAGATTGAGAAAGAAAACTTCTCGCATGTAAAACTAGAATCTGACATGCTCATCCAGGAAGCTTACAGGACAACCAATAGGCCTAATCAAATGAGAAACTCACCTAGACAAAATATTCAAAATGTATAACAGAGATACCAAAGAAACTATATTAAAAGCAGCAAGGGAGAAACACAAAATCACATTCAGAGGCAAGCCAAAAAGAATTGTATGTGACTTCTCAACCCAGACACTGGAATCAAGAAGGTCTTGGAATAACATCTTTCAATGTCTAAATGACCACAACATGCAGCCTAGAATTCTATACCCAGCAAAGCTGAGCTTCAAATTTGATGGAGAAATAAAAACTTTCCATGATAAAACAAAACTGGCAGAATTTGTCAACAGAAAACCTGCCCTACAAAGAATTCTCAAGGAAATACTCCAGACAGAAGAACAAGCACATGATACCCATAATCCACAATCTGAAGAAATTCAGTGAAAGTACCACCCAGCAAGAACCAACCAAGGCAACCACAGAAATAGCTAAGTAAGACACAATGACAACGAAACAACTGCATACTTCTATCTTAACACTGAATGTGAATGGTCTAAATGCACCAATTAAAAGACACAGACTGGCAGACTGGATCAAAAAACAAAATCCAACCATATGCTGCTTACAAGAAACTCACCTAACAGGCAAAGACATCCACAGATTAAGGGTGAAAGGATGGAAAAAAATCTACCACTCTTATGGCCAAAAAAAAACAAGCCGGTGTTGCTATAGTTATATCCAACAAAGTAAATTTCAATCATAAATCAATCAAAAGAGATAAAAAAGGCCACTACTTAATACTAAAAGGAACCCTTCTTTTTTTTTTCCACATTTATGAGAAGTATATAGCAATACAGGATACAGATGAGGGGGGAAACATTGTCAAAGCTGTAGTAATCAACGTGTATAAACTTTGTTAACCAGGGGTAATGCTAACGCATAGATAAGCTACTATGGGTTTCATCTATTGCAGTTTCCCCCAGAAGAACTCATGTGTTAAATGGGTATCTGGTGTAGGAATAACATCGGCTTCTGGGATGGTTCCCCCATCTTCCCAATCACCAGACTCCTATGAGTTCTTCATATACCCTTCCCCCTCCCCATCCCCTTCCCACCACCTCCAAGTTACCTAGGGAGCTTTCGCCCCTGTTGCACTGAAAGTCATTCAGTTTGAGGCTTTGTTAGGTCAGCCGTCTGTCCTACTGCTTCAACATAAATTCTAGTATCAACAGATGAGAGAAACCATTCGGCCCTTAAGTCTCTGAACTTGGGAGACTTCACTAGGCATAACTCTGTCCATCTCCATCCATTTGACTTCGAAAGCTATAATATCGTCTTTTCTGATGGCCGAATAGTATTCCATTGTATATATGAACCAAAGCTTTTGTATCCACTCATCAAGTGAGGGGCATCTGGGTTGGTTCCATAATCTAGCTATAGTAAATTGAGCTGCTATAAACATTGATGAAGCCACATCGCTATAATACGCTAATTCTAAATCTTTTGGGAAAATTCCCAGGAGTGGGATAGCTGGGTTGTAAGGTGGTTCCATCCTTAATTTTTTGAGGATTCTCCATACTGCTTTCCATAGTGGCTGAACCAATTTGCAGTCCCACCAGCAGTGTAGTAGTGTTCCTCTTTTCCCACAGCCCCTCCAGCATCTGTCGTTGTTTGTATTTTTCATTTTTGC
>PVKS010042843.1:0-15207 GCA_004027875.1 Aplodontia rufa | reverse complement strand
TTCCCTTCTCCTCCTCTTCCTCCATGTCCTTCTCCTCCTCCTCTTCCCTCTCCTCTCCCCCTTCTCCTCCTCTTCCTCCTCTTTCTCCTTCTCTTTCTCTTCTTCCTTCTCCTTCTTCTTCCAGCAATTGAACCCAGGAGCTTTTAACCAGTGAGTCGCATTCCCCAGTCCTTATTGCACTTATTTTACTTTGTGACAGGGCCACGCTAAGTTGCTGAGGCTGACTTTGACCTCGCGATCCTCCTGTCTCAGCCTCCTGAGTCTGGGATTGCAGGCATGCTCCACCGCACCCAGCTGAGACCTCTGTATCTTTATTTATGCTTATGATGATCTAGAGTTGTAGAATTACTACCTAGTGTCATGCACAGAAGAAAGAAAGAAGAAGCTGATTATAAAGGATAAATTGGCATTATTACCTTTTGGAGGAGGGGGTTCATTTTGTACAAGAAACCCAAGAGAACCAACCACAAAACTAAAGAGAGTTGGTCAGTCCAGGAACCTGGCTGGTTATCAAATTAACCAAGGCTTCCTCATATCAGAGTTATAATTGCATAGGGTATAAACCGGGAAGGAGACAACTCATTTGCATTGCCGAATAAGCAAAATACAAATAAACTACCTCGAAATTGACTTAACAAGCCATGTACAATAGAATCTTAGAGAAAATGTGCAAGCATTATTGATTTATATTAAGCAAGAATTAAGTTAGCAGAAAAGCATGTTATTTATTTTTCTTGGCGAGAAAAACGTGGTATTGTAAGGATGTCAATCTCTCTAAATTAATTTGAAAATGGAAGGCGTTCTCCATATAACTGCCAAGAGAATTTCTTTTGAGGACCAGACAAGTTGATTTTAACAGTAATGAGGACGGAGTAGCCCATCTACATATCTGGATGCATTACAAAGCTTCATTTATTAAAGCTACGTGGGATTAACAGAGCAATCTACACAGAGCTGATTGACAAGAGAGTCGCAAATAGATTGGCACAAGAAGGAGGCTTTAGGAAATTGCAAAAAAATTGCAAATCAGGAAGATACATATTTGTGTATATACGATACAAATACACACGTGTGTGTACGTGTGCCTATATTTTTTTACTATACATAATAACTAACCGTGTATTTGACATAAAGTTTTCCAATCATTCTTTAGAAAATGTAGCAACTGTGATTTGCAGCTGTTTAATAATAGATCTCACACTCCTATGAATAATGAAATCTGCAACCTCAAATAAACTTTGTGGAATTTCATATTTACCCAAATGCAAATTCAGTTTGAATGCTTTCCTCAAAGCAAGCAACAGCAATAAAACTTTAAAACCGGAACTTAGAATTTCCCCTGATATGCAAACAAAACACCCAGATTTTAATGATAAAAGAGCAGTGTCAAGAAAATACAAGACGGGGCTGGAGCGGTGGAGCTTGCCCGGCATGTGAAAATACCTGAGTTCACACCCCAGCACCCACGTACACAACTAAGTGTCGGAGCAACGAAATCCACGTGAAAAACTCAATGAAAATTGATTCTCTCTGTGTCATCCTCCCTCTCTCATTGTGCTTCTCTTAAAAGAAATCTAATAAAAAAAGGAAAATCCAAGAAATAATAAATAACTAGAATTTGTGGAAATTGATTGAAAATGTGCTGGGAAACGTATTTGCTAAAATATGTTAAGATGTAGGTATGTTATCACCTCACACCAGTCAGAATGGCAAAGATGAAGAAAATAAACAATAATAGATGCTGGAGGGGCTGTGGAGAGACAGGCACACTCACACACTGTTGGTGGAGCTGCAGACTGGTACAGCCCCTCTGGAAAGCAGTGTGGAGAATTCTCAAAAAACTAGGGATGAGCGCACCTTAGGACCCTGCTATTCCACTCCTGGAAATCTTTCCAGGGGATTTAGAATCAGCACATTACAGTGACACAGCAATGTCTATGTTCATAGCAGCACAATTTACTATTGTTAGATTATGGAAACAACCCACATGTCCCTCACTGGATGAATGGATCCAAAAACGGTGGTACATTTATACCATGGAATATTACACAGCAATTACAAATGATGATATTGCAGCCTTTGAAGGTAAATGGATGGCTATGGAAGAGATCATGATGAGTAAAATCAGCTTAACCCAGAGATCTAAGGGTCGATTGTCTGCACTCATCTGTGGAGGTGAGGACTAGACCCTGGACCGTGAGAAAATTGGTCTAGTAGCATGAGTTAAATCCAGATAAGATGTAATGTTATACAACCTAATACTTTTTAGAGATATTGTGGGAAGGGGAAGGGAGGGATAAGGCTGGGTAATTGGGAGGGCACTCCTGGGGATAATTGTAACATCCAGAATATATACACATTTTATATTATTTGGTTAAAAACTTGTATGGTTGTTCAATAATAAATTTCTCAAAAATATAAAAGAAAAGAAACCTCATGTCAAAAAGTAAAAAAAAAATAAAACAATTGCAGAACCACATGGCTTGGAGATGGCTCTGAAAGGCTATCCTTAAAAGCATGATTTTGTGCTATTGGAATTAATTTATTTATTTTTTCCAAGCAGGTGCTTAACTGGGGTACACGAAAACAAGCTTAAAAGTTTTCTTTCTTTTTTCTATTTTTTGAGAAAGAGGGAGGGTTGAGAGAGAGAGAGAGAGAGAGAGAATCAATTTTATTTAGTTTTTGTGTGGCTTTCATTGCTCCAACACTTCTTTGTGTGCGTGGTGCTGGGGTTTGAACCCGTGTCCTCCTCGTGCATGCTACTCAAGCATTGTAACCACTGAGACGTGGCTCCATTCTCAGTTCAAAACGTTTCTAAACACATGTTTTTGGTGAAGATGCTCCAACGTCCAGCATGCTATTTGACCTTCTCAATGGTCTTTGGAATCTCCCGCCTCCTAGAATTCCATAAACTTAAAAATATATAAAGAACTGTCCACCGTTTGCAGAATGCTCTCCTCCGGGGTTAAGGTGTACCTGAAGCAGCCAGTGGGCTCTGGGCTGGCTCTGTTGACCGTGGAGAGTGTGCATACGAAAGATTGTCCATTGAGTGCTTCCTAGGAACACACCTGCTCACGGCAACACAGCCTGATTTTAACTTGAAAATTTCACGAGATGCGGTGGAGAACTCACTCCTGGGAATTGTTATTCACCGTTTTGGTGAGCATAGGTAGATGAATCTTGCAGCTTTTCTCTTTGCTGTGCAGCCTTGCTGACGTCTTAATTGGTTGACATACCCAAGTCAGAGGCTGGGCTCAGGGGAGAGAAGGCTTACGGATTTCAGGATGCGCTAGTAACGTGGATCAGGTTAACCAGAGATGCTGAGCAAGCGCTCAGAGACCAGCAAGAAAGACAGACGGCAGGAATGCATCATGGGGTAATGAAGGATGGTGATTTGGAAAACTGTAGGACAAACCAGGCAGGAAGTTCTGATAAGGGGGCTGATACCATCGTTTGAGGGTCAAGCTGGAAATGTTGCAGGCGAGGGACAGAATTCGGTTTTCTTCAAGAAACCTTTGTCTTTGCTTAGAAGATTTTGTATTGACTGGTTAACATCCACTGATACGGATTGAATATTGCCACTTATGCAAAAATTATGTCAAAGTCCTCACCCACAAGAGGGTGAGGCTTAAAGGCCAAGTATAGTGGAACACGCCAGTAATACCAGAGGCTAGGGAGGCTGAGGCAGGAGGATGGCAAGTTAGAGGCCAGGCTCAGCAACTCAGTGAGACCCCGTGTGGAAATAAAAATTGAAAAGGGCTACGAATATAGACCAGTGGTTAAGCACCCCTGGGTTCAATCCCTGGTAACAATCAATCAATAAATAAATAAATAGCAACCCCAACCTCACATTCATTAATACCATTTGTCTATGGTAATCTCCCTCCATTTCCCCATGCTACCTGGTATCTTGCACTGACCAACAGTTGGTGTGGACACTACGGAGACTTTTTACCTCTTTCTTCCACTTCCCTAAGGTCCACTGCAGCACTAGGGAACAGAACCCTTCATAACTGTCCCCTGGGTTGAGGCCTCAAGGGTAAGATACACCTGTCACCTCCCAGCTGTGGCCAGTTTGGGCTGAGTGTGATGTCACAGTGTTTGTGGTGTCAGGCTTTCCAGGAGAGAGACTGTAGGCCTCGTATTTATGAGGATGAACATCTTGAGGATGCTATGAAAGCCCCCACAACAGACCTGAGGCTGGAGCCCAGGGCTGCTGAAGCCGCGAGCTATATTCCCGGTCCCTTTTCATTTGGTACTTGGAGACAGGGTCTTGCTAAGCTGCCCAGGCTGGCTTCAAATGGTGATCCTCTTGCTTCAGCCTCCGCAGTAGCTCAGATAACAGCTGAACACCACATGCCCATTACATGAGAATTCAAGCTGCACGTTTTCATTTCCCCACGGAGGTGCCAATCTCTACTCCTACGTAGTAAGGCAGAGGCATTTATTTTCTTTTTCAAGATTCATGCTTATATCCCCCCCTTTTTTTTCTTTGTCTTTTTCTTTACTATTAATATATCACGACCATTTCTCTTCTGGTTGGAAAGCCTATGGGCTCCCTTTTCCCTGGGTGGGTTTTTCTGAGATGGAAGTGTGGTCAAATAGTAGCTATTGGTGTCCAGCAGAGAGTAGAGGTCAGATTAAGTGATTGAGGTCAGAGACTAGAAGCTTCCATGCAACGGGAACAGTGCTGGGGAAGTGGGCTTGATTTCCAGTGCCATCTACACCTCGGTGACAACTTGAAGCCAGACGTGATGACGCTCAGTGTCTATTCTCACAATAAGGCAGCTGGCTGGATTTGATGGCTCCCGAGTCGCTTCTGGTTCTGGATTGTATGGGTGTAACTTTACTACGGAATTCACCACGGCACAGGTGGCTGGTCCTTTGTGGTCAGAGGATGAGTATGATCTTAAAGTCTAATGGACTGTGCCATGTCATTCCTGTGGGACTGGAACTAATCACTCATTATTTGTGCTCATTATGGTGTGGAGCTGAGGTGTCCACCAATGCATCCTTCATGGAAGGCTTGGTCCCTTGTACACCAATGTCCAAAGGTGGGGCTTTGGGGATGTGAAAGGATTGAGGGTGGATTGATCCACTGGTAGCTGAATGAACCATTCGGAGGTGCTGGAAATCGAATGTTGTAGAGACGAGCATCAGGGAAGGTATGTCTGATCCCCATCCTCTTCTTCTCTCTGCTTCCTGCCTGCCGTACCTCTCCATCATGATGCGTCTGCCTCACTGTAGCTGTAAAGGTAACGGACGCAGCTGATGGAGGATTGAGCCTCGGTAACCGTGAGCCAAGGTGAGTCTTCCTTTACTGCTTACGGGAGAGATGAATGGTGAGCGACCCTGAGGGTCAGCGAGGAGGTCTGTGAATGGTGTGGATTGCGTATGTCATCATATTGGCATTCTTATCCGACAAGAATGCATTGACTGTCTTGTTGGCAGCAGCTCCCGTGTGTAGATGTGAGGAATAGGAGGAATAGAAGGAAAAAGAGAAGAGAGAAGGGAAGGGAAGAGGTATGGGAGAAATAAAATACGATGGTCAAGTGCAGAAGGCTCTAGGAAGCAATCAGCTGGGACTGTGACTAAAGAGAAGGATTTACACCTGAGGGGTGCATTGAGCAAAATCTTGAAGAATGAACGGGTCTCCTCCAAGAGAGCAGGTGAGAGAGAGGTGGTCCATGCTAAGAAGCGTAGATTCACTCACCGTCTCGGTCTTGAGAACCAAGACAGGGCTGCATGCAGGTCAAACACTGAACTGAACAGGATCAGAATTGGTGGCATCCACTACACCGAAGAATTCAAATGAGGCTTTGGAAGGAATGGATAATTGACATACATTGAACAAGGTCATTAAAACGTCATTGTAACTTCTGTCAAAAATATGAAGGATTAATGAAGGGCACAGAGCTGCAGAGAAGCTGGGTGTTCAAATCTCCCCTTGCAGACAAAAGGTCAGCGCTTGGAAGAGTTCATGTTCGTCTCAGCATGTGTGGTGTGCCCTGCTTAGAGTAAAAGTAGGATCTTAAAAGCACCCACAATTAAAAAAAATAGAACTGAGCAATGCAGTGGAGCCAACTATTCCACAACACATTTTACTTTTATATCTAAACATATGACACGGTCTTTAAAAATAAATCCAAAACTAAATACAAGGAAGATCAGTAGAGTGGAGCAAGTAATAGGAGAGGGAGAAGGTAAGGAGAAGTGGAGATGTTAGGAACTGATGGAGGAAATTGAGTTCCGTACATGCGTAATGATGTCAGCATGAATCTCGCTACATACACAGTTTCAATGCACTCAAAAAATAAAGGAAGCAAAAACATTAATGGAGGTAGACAATGAAGTCTCATTTTAGAACTGTACATAGAAATCACCTCAAATTAAAAAAAGAATGAATTAGTGCAAATAGTAACGGAGGTTATTGAAGTGGAAGAGAGGTAGCTCAGTATTTATGATAAAATCAGACAAGATGTAATTTTCTAGGGAACAGAAAATTAGAATGTTAGATATATCACTGTGCAAGACATTCCAGAAAGTTACCAATGTCCAAAGTGAGGGAAGAAAATCATATACAACCAAATGTGGAGAAGAAATGAATAGACATCAATTATCTCCATATTATGATTGATAAATAAATGAACACATGTAAACTATATCTCCATAAAATTTGAATATGAGGCTGAACTAAAACTTTGATTAAAAAATATAGTCAAGATGGAATGAAGAAGAGAGAAAGATCTTAAATCAATGGTTCCCGAAGATATTGGGAAAATTGTCCAACAATTGTCCCAAAAATAAGCAGGTTGTTTTAAATGTTGAAGCAATGTAGGAGTTCTGTGTATTTATAACTTTCTAAGAAGCAATAAAGAAAAGCAGTCATGAAGAACGATAAGATCATTTGCAAATGTGTTTGAGTTCTCAAGGGTGCCTCAATAGTAGACTATCTAAGACCTTGTCCACTGTCCTACTGGTTCCAGGTTCAAATGGGTGAAAGACAACGTAAACACTTGAGAAAATTCAAGACCTATACCCAGTAGCTTTCCATAAAATTCCAAAAGAAGCAAAATTCCTGACATCATAGAAAAAATTTATTTCATGATAAAATAGTATTAATGATGAATCTCTAGACTTTCCCCCTTAAAGTCATCGATATAACCAGAATTCCCACTTATTTATTATTTAAATCTTGTTCAACAAAGTCTAATGGAACACTTTTTTAAAATTTAAACTGAATTGATTTTTTAAACTAACACATACAATTTTTAAAAATAATATATGTTTGTGGGATGTCCTGGAATATTTCGATACATGTGTACTTTTCATAATATTTAAGTCAGGCTAAACTACAGAACACCCTCTCGTAGATGAAGAGGGCAGGCATAGTTATTGATATTTGAAGACAGTCTCACAGTTTTTCCATGAAATTAAAATCACACCAAGTAAAAGAGAATATTTGAGATTATATGATATCATTATGTAAATCTGGAAAAAAATTAGAAAATCTTTTTTTTTTTTTTTTTTTTTTTTTGGTACTGGGAATTGAACTCTAGGGTGCTCTAACACTGAACCACAACCCCAGCTCTTTTTATAATTTTAATTTTGATTTTGAGACAGGGACTTAAGTTGTCAGGGCTGCCCTCTAACTTGTGACCCTCTTGCCTCTCAGCCTCTGAACTTTCTGAGATCATAGACACGTGTCAATGCACCTGCAAAAATAATCCTTATTGTTATTAATTTCTATATTGTAACAGCAACAAATTATGGAATACAGTGGTGAAATATTGTTTTCACAATAATTATAAAGCAAAAATAGAAACAGAATGAGTAGGAAAATTCCTGGATCTCAGTGAAGAAATGAAGACTTGCTAAATTCAGCAGGCAGAGACTGAGAAAAATAGACCTTACCTTTATAAATATTATATATTATAAAAATTTAAATTGCCTTCAAGAAAACTGAATGCAAATCTGTTCAAAATAGCAAACCTTCTAATCAAAATGGTCTACAATTCATTTGGAGGAATACACTTTGAATGTGGGAATAGAGAAGAAGGTGGAATAGATCTGACTTTTCTTTTTTTTATTCATTGATAAAGTTGTACATATTAAAGGGAATCATTGTTATGTATTCATGCATACATGGATATTGACAAAGTAAGTTAGGGCCAATCCTAGTCCAGGAACTCCCTCCTTCATCCACTCTCTCCTCCCATGCCTGTTCTACATTACCCCCATGTTATAGATAGAAATAAGCACATGCATGTATATTAATTTTTGAAATTTCTGAATTTCTCACCCTGCTTGTATATAATTGGGCTTCTCATGGGAGTCCAGTGTTCCAAGTTGCATTGATAACCCCCTTTATCCCTCCATCCCATCTCTGCCTCCCTCTCTTCTTCAACCACCTTCATAATTATGGTTTTCCTTTGCTCATGTGAAACTTCAACTACGTTGAGTTTGTTATTTAAACTTAGCTAACGTTGATTCTGTCTTAGGTTTTACTCTAGCTTCCACATATGAGAGAAAACATTCATCCCTTAGGTGTCTTAGTTTGGGATATTTCACTCAGCATATGTTTTCCCATTTCCATTCATTTGGCTTCATTGACATAATATTCTAATAGCAGAGTAGAATTCCACAGTGCTTGAATCCACTCACCCAGGGAAGGGCGTCTGGGTTGGATCAACTGTTAGCTATTGTAAATTGAGCTGCTATAAACATTGATGTAGCTGTGTCTCTGTAGTATGCTGATTCCAGCTTTTTTGGGAAAATACCCAGGAGTGGGATAACTGGGTCATAAGGTGGTTCCAACCCTAGTTTTTTGAGCAGTCTTCACACTGCCTTCCAGAGTGGCTGTACCAGTTTGCAGTCCCACCCTGTGATAGTGTTCCTTCCTTCCCACAACTCCTCCAACATCTGTTATTGTTCATATTCTTCATTTTTTGCCACTCTGACTGTAGTGAGATTTTTCCTTCCTATGACTATACCACAGTGAGACTCACCTTGTTGTACACCCACAATGCACTAATTAAAAAAAAACACTATAAATAAATAGCAACAAATGCATACAGTAGAGGCAAAGGAACATGGGGAGGGAGGGAGGGATCAGGAAAATACTGGGTACTAAATTAGAGCAAATTATATTTTATGTTTATATAATCATGTTAAAATGAATCCTAATGTTATGCACAACTAGAAAGAACTAATAAAAATATATTTAAAAACATGGAAAAAAAAGTCAGGAGAAACTTTTGAGGACATGGAGCTATTTCCTAAACTTAGAACCATTACTATGTAGGAAAAAACTTAAGAATAAAGACAGAGAGGATTTATTTGCTATATATACTTTCACAGACATATAATAGAATATTGTGCTCCTGGTTGTCATAATAGATGAGAACTGAGGTGGAGGAAATGTGGAATATATTAAGTGAGGAAAACAGGTAAATATGCTGTACCTACACGGGGATCCAATTTTAATTTAAAAGTACAACTATCCACAAAAGCATGTTTATATGGAAGAAATGAAATTGCTTCAACCTCTATATGAAAACCTTAGAAATTATTACATCTGTGTAATGTCAAATAGCTTAAATTTTAATTGCTTTCTGTTTATCTGTATTTTTTGTGCTTTCTTTCATAACCATAGCAACAACTTAAAATGACTTAAAAAGGGAAGAGAATTTCGTATAGCATTTCCTAAATCTAGGGAGAAGTTGAATTAGGTAAGAATAGAGAAACAACTTGTAATTTAGACAATGAGTCCTTTCCTGAAATTATCCAGAATCTGGTATGTTAAAGGAGAGAAACCATATGAAAAAAATATATATAAATATAAATACAAATATATATATTTCATGCATAAATCTGTATATGTATATATGTGTATATATATGAAAGAATAGATGCAAATTTACTGACCACTTCAAAAATGCTCTATGATCATAGTAGAATTTGTTGCTAAAACCTTGTGTGCAAATATATAGCATTTTCTTATTCTTAAAGACAGAGTTCCTTTCTGAAGCCTGAATTGTCACACTTTATATATCAGGAAAGTAAATGGTCTGTTGGAAGATGAGGACATCATCATTCCTGTGATGTGTGTCTAGGACCTTATGTGGCCAAAGGGACTTTGCAAATGGCAGATTGTCATAGATCATCTCGGAGTATTCTATGTAATCATTAGCGTATTAATTATCTTTTCAGTTCTGTGACCAAACGACCTGACTAAAGCAACTTAGAGAAGGAAAAGTTTATCTGGGGCTCATGGTTTCAGAGGTTCAGTCCGTAGTTGGCCAACTCCATAGCTCTGGACCAAGGTGAACAGAACATCATGGTGGAAGGGTGTGGAGGAGGAGAGCAGCTCAGGACCTGGCACCAGGAAGCAGACAGAGCTCTATTCACCAGGGGCACAATATTAACCCAAATGCTAGCCCAGTGACCTCCTCCTCCAGCCGCACCCCACCTACCTGCAATCACCACCCAGTTAGTCTATGCAAGTGGATTAATCCACTATTAGGTTACACTTCTCAGGACCTGGCACCAGGAAGCAGAGAGAGCTCTGTTCACCAGGGACACAATATTAACCCAAATGCACAGCCCAGTGACCCCCTCCTCCAGTCACATCCCACCTACCTGCAGCCACCCCCAATTAGTCCATGCAAGAGGATTAATCCACTGATTGGGTTACGCCTCTCATTATGTAATCACTTTTTTGACACACATTTTGCATTGTCTCACACATGAGCTTTTGGAGGTCACCTCATATTTAAGCCACAATAGCAAGCATCCTTATAAATAAAAGAGGGATTCCAAGGAGGAAGAATCTGTCTGCTGTTACTGGCTGTGAAAATGAATTAAGGTACCAGGAGCCAAGGAATAAAGATACCCTGGGAGCTGGAAAGGGCAGCGGGATAATTAAGTTCTCCCCTCCACTGTGCAAAAGGAAAGGAATCCTGCCAAGTCCTGCATTTCCGCATTTCAGCCCAGCGAGACCCATGTTGCCTTCTTGACCTGCGGATTATAACGCAATAAATTTGTGTTGTTTGCAAGCAATAAATTCAAGGACCTCTGTTACAGGAACAATAGGACATCAAATAGAGTGTAGTGCACTGATCACTCGTTTCTTTTCCTTTATGAGAAAACTCCCGTTTCTGTACAGAAGCAAAATTCTAGAAAATCA
The DNA here is from genome assembly GCA_004027875.1 of Aplodontia rufa. Classification (NCBI taxonomy): domain Eukaryota; kingdom Metazoa; phylum Chordata; class Mammalia; order Rodentia; family Aplodontiidae; genus Aplodontia; species Aplodontia rufa. The sequence goes on along the minus strand of PVKS010042843.1, from coordinate 4,019 downwards.
GTCTTGATGAGGTTGGGGTGTTCCCCTTACACAGATAAATGGAATTGGGCTCACCCTGGGCAGGGCCACTTATCAGGGTAGAAGTCTGGCCCTGAGCCTGCTCAGAATCTCTCAGAGTCAGCAGACACAAGAATTTACTCTCCTTGACGGTACCTTGCTTTACAGCAGATGTCTTAATTAAAAATAGTATCTCAATTCCAAAAGTAGTATGTTAAAAATGACTATGAGGATTTGCTTTAATATGTAGTCGAATCTGGGGTCTTATTTGTTTTTTCTTAAATGGTCATAAATCCTGTCAAACTTTTTTAGATGTTCTTTGATACCTAGCCTGAGCTGCAAACTGGTGCCTTTCTAAAAGGAGTGTTTTTATACAGCTGAAGTGATCTCTTTTTCTGTTTTCTTGCTGTAAGCAGCTGCACATTCAAACATATTTCTAATTTGTATGGTACAAGAGTAAGAAATATACAATTTACCTAGTTGAATATGATCCATTTTTCATGTGCACAGAAAACTGGATTGGTCCTCAGACCTGAAGGATGAGGAAGACCTGGGAACTCGTTTAAAAATCTCTTGGATCCCTACCTGACTTCTTGATAGAAGTGATACAATTAGAAGGAAAGCTCAGGAAACTTGGTGAAAGGCAGAACAATGTAATTGTCCAAAAAATGAGGTGTGACCACTCAATATCTTTTATGATGGGGTCAATTAATGAAAATGAAGATCAGTAGTGGGCCTTGGGTTTTTAAATCTTCCACTTACTCATACCCTCCAAATATCTCCCATACAAGAATTATCCCTGTTCTTTGTTTGTTAGAGAAAAATATTTATATATCCATCAGTTTATTGTTCCTTTTTATCTTTTCTAGTAAGTAAAGGAGAATGGGTACATAGATGATAGATAGATAGATAGATAGATAGATAGATAGATAGATAGATAGATAGATATAGATAGAAGATAGATAGATAGATGATAGATATAGATAGATAGATAATAGCATGGATGGATGGATGGATAGATAGATTGACTGATAGAATGGATGGATGGATAGGATGGATGAAAGAATGGACAGAGAGATAAGTGATAGGTTGAATGGATGGATGGATGCATGCATGGACATATAGATAGATACCTACATACAATAGATGGATACTGTGGGTAGATGATAGAGGATAGATAAATAGATGACAGGATAGATGAATGGATGAATAGATGGGGAAGGATGGACAGTTAGATACCTATGTACAATGGACAGATACAGTGAATAGAAGAGGATGATAGATAGATAGATGATAGAGATAGAATAGATGACGGATGGATGGACAGATAGATTCATACATACTGTGGATGAATACAATGGATAGATGGATGAAAGATATATGATAGATACATGATAGATCAATAGGTGATGGATACATAGATGATAGGTAGATAAATATATAGATAAGTGACAGGTAGATGACAGACAATAGATACATAAATGATAGATTGATGATAGATGATAAGTAGATGATAGATAAATGATAGAACAGATGGATGGATGTTGGATTGATGGGTGGATGCATAACAGTGTGAATTGATAAAGTGGATAGATACACTGTAGGTGACACAGTATAGATGACATATAAATGGATAATAGGTACACAGAAAACATAACGGAGGATAGATGAGAAATGGATGATGAGTACATGGATAGAATAGTAGGTGATACATAAATTGATAATAAATCTATAGAAGAGATGGTGGTGGAGAGGGAGTTAATAAAGAATAGATATTTGATACATAGATGGATTGATGATAGATTTTTTTCTAATTATCACTTAACAGTCTTGAGTATTGTCTCCATTCTTTAAAAATTTGTATTTTTCTATCTCTTTTGTCTCTTATTACCTGCTTGATAAACATTAAAATTTGGAACTCATAAGCATGATTATATTTTCAAAGAGAAAAAATGGAGCACTAATACATATTTGCAAAGGGATTTTGTTATTGACCATTGTTTTGTTTGGAAATGTAAATCATGATAGATTACGGTAATAGACTGGACTTGATATATTTACATTTTAATTGATTAGCTTGCCTCAAAGTATTGGTATTATTCTCTATGCCGTGTTGTCTCCTGCCTTTTATAAACCACTTAAATTGCTTTTGTATGGAACATGTGGTGCATTTCTCTTCCATTTTTTTTAATGAGTCTGCTTCTAATTTGTTCAGTGTCAAAATAAACTTAGCTGATTCTTCAGAGCCAACATGGCTTTCGTCCTGAAATAAGGGGATAATTGCTGCATTTCCATTTCACCGTGGGAATGAGTAGGTTGAGCTTCAAAATCAAACACGTTTTATGACGATTGCTCCTGAGTCCTCCTGGCTCCTTAACCGAAGAGTAGTATGAGCCATTCGTCACCAACACAACTTTACAACGGGTGTCTAGGTCATTATTCCGACCAAGGTTGGAACACCCAAAGGATACCTAACCATCACCGATTCCTTGTTGAGTCAGAGAGGAAAGTTAGCACGATGTGCGTAGTGTAAAGACACTTCACATTGGCAGGAAAATACAGGCTCTGTGGGGACTGAGATTGTGGAAGTCTCAGAAGACTTTGATGAATCCATTGGTATTGGAGTTCTTGCAACTGGAAGTAAGATTTTTGAGCCAGTAATATGTAATTGTGAGCTTGTAGGAAATGATGCCAGGAACCAAACCATATTTTTCATAAAAGAATCTGCATTTGAAAAAGTTTCATATGTCATTTACCATGCACATTTGAGAAATGGGACACTATTCCCTGATATATTGAGGCTAATTCCCAGTCCTAAAATATGCACCCCCGAACTTATTTTTCTATGTATTGTCAAGAATTGTAAAAAGACTCGGAAACAGTGGCCCACACCTAAAATCCCAGCATCTCAGGAGGCTGAGACAGGAGGATGGCAAATTCAAAGCCAGCCTCAGTAAATGAGCGAGGCCATGAGTAACTTAGAGGACCTCATCTCAAAATAAAAAAGAAAACAGGATTGTGGATGTGGTGCAGTAGTTAAGTACCCCGGGATCCAATCTCTGGAACAAAATAATAATAATAATAAATAATAATAATAAAGAAATAAAAGCATTGCAGAAGGAGAAAAATCTCTGAAGAGAGACAGTGTTACTTTCCAATTTCTGATTTTATCAAATCGCTAATTCATGATCCTATTATTAATTTTACTATATATTCTTGGTTTTTTTGAAGCAGTATGGAGAAAATTCTATTTTTCCTATGTAAGGAGTATAAAACAGAGTAAGAATATGCATTTTTTGACATTTAATTAGTATTTCTTTCGAGCTTAGTTACTAAGCTAGAGGAGACCAACTTACAGTTCCACAGGTAATCACTTCCTTTTTCAAAGCTTGGTAACATCAACCCACCCCACAGAATGCTCTGATTTGATGGGCAGAGTTAATACAGGCTGCGTGCCCTCACCAGAAAGGAGAGTGATTATTCTCATTGTGGTGGCAAAATTTACGGTGCCTCCCAGGCTTTTCCTAGTACAAGTCAAATAAGAACAAATCGTTAGAAAATGTATGGAGATTTGATGCAGACATTGAACTTGAACCGCTGCAGATGGGTGAGTTCCATAAGCTTTTGTCTCCATATTGGATGATGCTGAGCTCCAGGTCTCTGGGGCAGATGGTGGTGGAGAACTGCGAGAGACTGGAGCCCCCATGTGTGAGCTGGAAGTACGCAATGAAGTGCTGAGCTTTGAGTGCTTGTGTCCCCCGAAATTCTATGTTGAAATTCTCACCCCTCCCCTAAGTTGATGAGTTAGCAGATTGGGCTCTGGGAGGTGCTGAGGTCAGGAGGGTACAGCCCCGTAAAGGAACCAGCATCCTTATTAAAGAGACCTAGAGAGCTCTCTTTTCCTTCCACCCAGAGAGTTCTCTACCCCTTCCACCCACAGAGCTCCCCGCCTCTTCCACCCAGAGAGCTCCCTGCCCCTTCCACCATGGGAGCCCCCTGCCCCTTCCACCATGGAGCCCCCT
>PVKS010042842.1:0-15205 GCA_004027875.1 Aplodontia rufa | reverse complement strand
CCTTCTCTAAAATAGATCACATCCTAGTTCACCGGGACAATCTTAGCAAATACAAAAAAGTGGATACAATCCCATGTATTCTGTCAGATCATAATGCTATGATCTTAGCAATCAACAACAAGAGAAACAAAAGGAACTATACAAATACTTGGACATCGAATAATTACCTCTTAAATGAAGGATGGGTAAAAGAGGAAATCAGAACAGAGATCATGAAGTTTTTGGAATTGAACGAGAATGAGGAAACAACATACCAAAACCTCTGGGACAGTATGAAGGCTTTCTTAAGAGGTAAATTTATAGCTCTGTAGGCATACTCAAAAATCTACAAAGAGAGCAGATTAATAGCCTTATGCTTCAACTCAAACAACTTCAAAAGGAAGAACAATCCAACCCCAAATCTAACAGAAGACAGGAAATTATCAAAATCAGAGCCACAATCAATGAAATTGAGAACAAAAAAGCTATTCAATCTATTAACAAATCCAAGAGTTGGTTCTTTAAAAGAGTGAACAAAATTGACAGACCCCTTGCCAACTCACCAAAAGGAAGATCGAAAGGAAGCAAATCAACAAACTCAGAGACGAAAATGGGGATATCACCACAGACCCATCCAAGATACAGAAGATTATCAGAACCTATTTTGAAAATTTATACTCTACCAAATTTGATAACCTGGAAGACATGGACAGTTTCTTGGACACACACAACATCCCATCTTTAACACAGGAGGATATTGAAAATCTCAACCAACCAATCACAGAAAGCGAAATTGAAGCAGTAATCAAAGCTCTCCCAAAAAAGAAAAGTCCAGGTCCGGATGGATATACAGCAGAATTCTACTAAGCCTTCACAGAAGAACTAACACCGAAACTCTTCAAGCTCTTCCAGGAAATTGATAGAGAGGGAACACTCCCAAAAACTTTCTATGAAGCAAACATTACACTGATTCCAAAGCCCAACAAAGACACGTCAAAGAAAGAAAACTACAGACCAATTTCCCTGATGAACATCGATGTAAAAATCCTTAATAAAATTTTAGCTAATCGGATACACAAGCATACTAAAAAGATAATCCATTACGATCAAGTGGGCTTCATTCCAGGGAAACAAGGCTGGTTCAATATACGCAAATCAATAAATGTAATTCACCACATAAACAGAATTAAAAACAAAAGCCATATAATCATCTCAATTGATGCAGAGAAGGCATTTGATAAAATTCAACACCACTTTATGCTCAAAACTTTGGAAAAGATAGAGATCAAGGGAAGATACTTTAACTATGTCAGAACCATCTATGACAAACCCATAGCCAACATTATCCTCAATGAAGAAAAACTGAAAGCATTTCCACTGAAGTCAGGTACCAGACAAGGCTGTCCGCTATCCCCACTCTTGTTCAATACAGTCCTTGAAACCCTTGCCAGAGCTATCAGGCAAGACAAGGAAATCAAAGGTATTCGTATAGGAAAAGAGGATGTTAAGTTATCTCTATTTGCAGACGACATGATTTTATACCTAGAAGATCCAATAACATCGGCCAGAAAACTCTTAGAGCTCATAGGTGGTTTTAGCAAAGTAGCCGGATACAAGATCAATTCCAGAAAATCACTAGCATTTCTTTACACCAACAACAAAGCCGCAGAAGAAGAAATCAGAAAATCTCTCCCATTCACCATCACTTCCAAAAGAATGAAATACTTGGGCATTAACCTTGCAAAGGATATTAAAGACCTATTCAAAGAAAACTATCAAACTCTAAAAAAAGAAATTATAGAAGACCTGAGCAGATGGAAAAACATTCCATACTCATGGTTAGGCAGAATCAATATAATAAAGATGGCCATTCTACCCAAAGTCCTTTGCAGATTCAATGCAATCCCCATCAAGATACCTATGGCATTTTTCAGAGATATAGATAAAGCAACTCTCAAGTTCATATGGAACAACAGGAGACCCAGACTGGCCAAAACATTACTCTATAGAAAGGAAGAAATAGGGGACATCTCAATCCCTGACCTGAAATTATATTACAGAGCTGTAGTAGCCAAAACAGCATGGTATTGGTATCAAAACAGAACCCAAGACCAGTGGAACCGAATAGAAGATCCTGAGACAAACCCCCATATCTATAACTATTTGATAATTTGATAAAGGGGGCAAAAGTATAGTGTGGAAGAAAGATAGCCTGTTCAACAAATGGTGTTGGAAAAACTGGACAGCCATTTGTAGACAACTGAAGCTGGATCCTTATCTTTTGCCCTGCACAAAAATTAAATCAAAATGGATCAAAGACCTGGATATTAAGCCTACAACTTTAAATTTTCTAGAAAAAGAAGTCGGGTCAACACCACACCTTATAGGAGTCGGCAGCTTCTTCCTTAATAGAACTCCTATGGCGCATGCTGTGAAATCAAAATTAAATGAATGGGATGCAATTAAACTAAAAAGCTTCTGCACAGCTAAAGATCTAGTCGAGAGCATCAACAGAGAACCTACAGAATGAGAGAAAATTTTTGCCTGCTACACCTCGGACAGAGGGCTAATATTCAGAATATATAGGGAACTAAAGAAACTAAAATCCAAACTCACAAAAAATCCAATCGATAAATGGGATAAAGAACTCAAAAGGAACTTCTCTCCAGTGGAAGTCCAGAAAGCACATAAATATATGAGAAAATGCTCTACATCATTAGCTGTAAGGGAGATGCAAATCAAAACTTCAATATCACCTCACTCCTGTTAGAGTGACAAAAATGAAGAATACAAACAACGACAGATGCTGGAGGGGCTGTCGGAAAAGAGGAACACTATTACACTGCTGGTGGGACTGCAAACTGGTTCAGCCACTATGGAAAGCAGTGTGGAGAATCCTCAAAAAATTAAGGATGGAACCACCTTACGACCCAGCTATCCCACTCCTGGGAATTTTCCCAAAAGATTTGGAATCAGCGTATTATAGCGATGTGGCTTCATCAATGTTTATAGCAGCTCAATTTACTATAGCTAGCTTATGGAACCAACCCAGATGCCCCTCACTGGATGAGTGGATACAAAAGCTTTGGTACATATATACTATGGAATACTAATCGGCGATCAGAGAGGACAATATTATAGCTTTCGAAATCAAATGGATGGAGATGGACAGAATTATGCTTAGTGAAGTCTCCCAAGCTCAGAGACTCAAGGGCCGAATGTTTTCTCTCATCTGTTGATACTAGAATTTATGTTGAAGCAGTAGGACAGACAGCTGACCTAACAAAACCTCAAATTGAATGACTTTCAGTGCAACAGGGGGAAAGCTCCCTAGGATACTTGGAGGTGTAGGGAAGGGGATGGGGAGGGGGAGAGTATATAAAGAACTAATAGGAGTCTAGTGATTGGGAAGATGGGGGAACCATCCCAGAAGCCTATGTCATTCCTCCACGAGCTACCCATTTAACACATGAGTTCTTCTGGGGGAAACTGCAACAGGTGAAACCTATGGTGGTTTATCTATGCTTTGGCATTACCCCTGGATAACGAAGGTTATATACATTGATTGCTACTGTTTTGATAATGTTTCCCCCTCATCTGTATCCTGTATCGCTATATACTTCTAATAAATTTGAAAATAAAAACTCTAGAGAAAATAGGGATCAAAGGAATTTAACTTTGTGAAGCCACAAAGTATATTAGCTGAGACCAAAACCTCAGCTAATATAATACTAAATGGATAAAAACTGAAAGCATTAGCATCAAACTCAGGAACAAGACAATGTTGCCTGCTCTCAACATGTTTATTCAATACAGTCCTTGAGACCCTAGCTGGAGAAATCAGGCACAAGGAGGAAATCAAAGGGATGAAAATAGGAAGGGAGGAAGTCAAACTATCCCTGATGACATGATGCTATATCCAGAAGATCCAAAAAACTCCACCAGAAAACTGGTAGAGCTAATAAAACAAATTTGGCAAAGTAGCAGGCTATAAAATCAATACCCATAAGTCAATAGCTTTCCTATACACAAACAATATTAGGGCAGAAGAAGAAATCAGTCCCATTCACAATATCCTCTAAAAGAATAAAATACTTGGGAATTAATCTAACACAAGAAGTAAAAGGCCTCTACAAGAAAAATTATTGAATGCTGAAGAAAGAAATTGCAGAAGACCTAAGATGATGGAAATATGTTCTATGATTTGGTTAGGCAGAATTAATATAATTAAAATAGCCATTTTGCCAAAAGCACTATACAAATTCAATGCAATTCCCATCAAGATTCCAATGTCATTCATTACAGATGTAGAAAAAGTAATTCTCAAATTCATTTGGAAGAAGAAGAAACCCAGAATAGCTAAAACGTTACTAAGCAAGAAAGATGAAACAGGTGGTTTTCCAATACCAGATTTAAAATTATACTACTGAGCTGTAGTATTAAAAACATGGTACTGGTATCAAAATAGGAATTGAAGATCAATAGGATAAAATAGAAGACTCTGAGACAAACCCACAAATCTTTAAAAATCTGACCTTTGACAAAGGGGGTCAAAATATAACATGTAGGAGAGACAGCCTATTCAACAAATGATGCTGGACAAACTCGACAGCCATTTGCAGGAAATTGATACTAGATCCTTATCTCTCACCTTGCACAAAAATCAAATCAAAATTGATCAAGAACTTGGAATTAAACCTGCTACCATACAACTGCTGGAAGAAAAATTAGGACCAACAATTCAGCAAATGGGAGCTGGCAACAACTTCCTCAACAAGACTCCCAATGGGAAAGAATTAGTCACGAATTAATGAGTGGGATGCCATTAAATTAAAAATCTTTTGCTCAGGGGCTGGAGTGGTGGCTCGGCAGTTATGGCACTTGCCTGGCATGCCCAAGGTTCAAATCCTAGCACCCACATACACAACTAGGTGTCAGAGCAACAAAAGCCATGTGAAAAACTCTAAATAAAGATTGATATTCTCTCTCTCTCTCTCTCTCCCACGCTCACTCACTGTCCTTCTCTCTTTAAAAAAAAATCTTTTGCTCAGTGAAGGAATTAGTTAAAGCAGTCAAGAGACAACCTACAGACTGAGAGAGAATCATGGCCTGTGAGCCCTCTAACAGGGAACTAATATCCAAAATTTACAAAGAACTCAAAAAACTCAATAACAAAAATGCAAACAATCCAATCAATAAATGGAACAGAGAGCTAAACAGAAACTTCACAACAGAGGATATTGAGCAAACCAATGAATACATTAGAAAGTGTTTTCAATCACTAGTAATCAGAGAAATACAAATTAAAACTACAGTAAGATTCTACCTCACTCTAGTCAGACTGGCAAAGATGAAGAACACAAACAATAACAAATGTTGGAGGGGCTGTGGGGAGATATGAATACTAGCACACTAGTGCTAGTGGAATTGCAGACTGGTACAGCAGCTCTGTAAAGCAGCGTGGAGACTCCTCAAAAAATTAGCATTGGATCCACATATGAACCAACTATCCTTCTTCTGCGGATACGTGATGGGAGGGAGAGGGAGGGAGAGGGAGGGAGAGGGAGGGAGGATAGGGAGGGATCTAGGGAGGCCATCAACAATGTAGCATACTCTACCCCCATCCCAAAATTCCAATAATACACATGCAATCATCTAATTCTGGAAAATTTGTAATTTAAGCATTTATATTGTTTTAGGGGTAAACTATAGAACAATCAAGAAACTGGGGTGTGGGTGATGTGGGGGTAATTCTGGTTTAAGTACATATGCATATCATATTGTTTCTTTATATGCATTTATGATTGTACAATATCTCAACTCCTTAATAAATTTTTTTAAAAGTACCTATTCTCTGACTTACTGCTTTATCATACAAATAGGGGCTTTAAAAACCTGAAGAGGGGGGCTGGAGCTGTGGCTCGGAGGTTAGTGTTTGCCTGGCATGCACAAGTACACAGGTTCAAACCCCAGCACCCACGTACACAGCTAAGAGTCAGAGCAATGAAAGCCATGTGAAAAACTCAATAAAAATTGATTCATTTTCTCTCTCTCTCTCTCTCTCTCTCTCTCTCTCTCTCTCTCTCAGTATCATTGTCTCTTTAAAAAAAAAACAAAACCTGAAGAGGTAAATGTAACATGCACAACTCTCAGGGACTCAGAGTTCCACCTGGTTAATAATGCTATCCCCATTTGCTTAATTAAAGTTTTCATCAAATGAATGGAGTACAAAAAACTAATATGTTTGCAAATTAAGGTTTACCAGAAATTAGAGAAATAATAAATTACACATTTCTATAGTAATTGAAGAAAACTTTAAATTTATTCTTCACCTGTCTCAAGTTGTCTTTAATTCTGGTAGGTACATGTCAAGATATAAATGGACACTGGACAGGATCTAAATAAATTAAAATGATTATGAAATCTCTTGAGTGTTGTATATGATGAACTATCACAGACAATTACCATATTTTAGTATGGAATGGGAGTTGCAAAAGGAAGATTAAAAGAGTGTATAGTATTACAAAAGGTCTGTTATACTTGAACTTGTTCACCAAATTTCAACACTGTACAATTTCAAAATTCTGTAATAAAGGCAATACCAACTTAAATTCAAAACAATTTAGGACAAATAAAACTTTGTTTTAAGCAGTGGATAGCAATCTTACCATAAAATGAAGCATAAAGCTAAACTTGTAAGAGTTGAAGAAGGTTTTCATTGGTTTTATGGATATATGGACTTAAAGTATCTTGCAAATATCTTTGAGTAGGAGAACAGGTAACTTTTTTCCTAAAGTTGTCATTACAAAACAGAGTCATGAGTTTTTACCATGCATCCATTTGAGGTTTTAAAAAAAAAAAAAAAAGAGAAAGAGGGAGGAAGGCCAGTTTTGAAACAAATGTGATAGCCTACCGCTGAGAATTTCAATTCTGTCTTATTCCTTGAAATACTAGCAATTCCAGAGTTTCAAGAACTTTTAACCATAATATGCTATTTGAGGAGGAAACAGGGTTTACTTTATAGTAATCAGATACTTACTTATTCAAGCTGCCTTTCCATTTCCCCATCAACACAAGTAGCTATAAGTTGACTCAGTTATAAGTTGCTCTTTTCAGGCCAGGCCTCTAACCTTCCTCTCTTCTCCTTTGTATAAATAATGTCCTCACAAATTTCTCTAACCATTCAATGGCAAATTCTTCCTGAATCTGTCTTTATTCCAACAAGGAAACCCAAAAATCCTTTTTCTCTGCAGACCATGAAATAATTTGATCAGTATAAACTTACAGTTTCCATTTTCTACAATTATATCTTAAGAAATACTAAGTGCTTTTGACTAATACAGAACAAACATCAACATTTTCTAAAGTTACTCCTTGACTGACTTGATTTGTCACTAGTAATACCCATCAGTTTCCTTGGGAAAAAGTAGATTGTGAAGAACGTATTTTAAGTTTTAAACTTTCTGAACATTTTTAGATAGCAAAGCTGCTGAGGTTAAACTATACTGCACAAGAACAAATAATGACTTCAAAGAAACACTTGTTGACCTTGGTAAAAAAAAAATTATTTTGTCAAGTGTAACATCAAAAAAGGAATGGGAAAAATGCCAAGTCTACCTGCAGTTATATACATATTTAATGAAAATATGATAAATCTCACAGAATCCAGTAGGGTAATAACAGTGAGAAATAAAATTTACTGAATGATTAAACCTCCAATACCTGCTCATGGAGCAATTCATTATGTCCTCATCTATGGTGTGTTGAATTTAAAATATGATTTAATAAACTACACTAATTTCCCACTTTAAATTATAATAATTTAAGCTACTTAAGTAACAAGCAATACCTGAAATGCTATTTTAAAAAGTTTACATTTAGGGCTGGAGAGGTAGCTCAGTGGTAGAGTGATTGCCTGGCATCCATGAAGACCTGGGTTCAATCTCCAACAACACATATACCACTAAGTGGAGGAAAAACAAAAGCCACGTGAAAAAATAAAAACGCTCATTCACACTTTTAAAAAAATGCTTATGTTTAGATATTGTGTATTTTTATAGTTTAGATGAGGTGTCCCACAAAAGCTCCTGTGTGAGACAATCCAAGAAAGTTTAGAGGTGAAATGATTGGTTTATGAGAACCCTACCCCAATCAGTGAATCAATCCCTGTAGGTATTAACTGGGGGGCACCTGCAGGCAGGTTGGATGTGGCTAGAGGAGGAAGGTCTTTGGGGTATATATTTTGTCCCTTATGACTGACTCCCCTCCCCCCCACTCTGCCTCAGCCCCTTCAAGGTGATCATGTCCTAAGTTGCTTTCTTCTACCACACTCTTTGTGCCATGATGTTTTACCTCTCTTGGACCCGGAGCAATGGAGTCAGCAGTCTATGGACTGAGTCCTCTGAAACGATGAGTCCAGAATAAGCTTTTTGTTCTCTAAAATTATTGTTGTCAGGTTTTTGGTCACAGTTGCAAAAACAGTTGACTAAAACATGCATGAAATATGGTCCTGAAAATCGAAAATAATTTCTCACTCTTTTCATTGAAATTTCTGCCTGTTCTTTGTAGGAATTTAAACAACAGGATTTCATTTCCTAAACCCAGATTCTTTTTTGGTTTCCTCTTCCCATTCTCTGATCTGGGAACTTACAACATCCAACCTATAGCTAATGGCTGAGCATTCTCCAGCTGTCATATCAATTCCAACTGCAGCCCTGTCAAGAAATCTCCATATGGCAGCTATAAAACTTGGCCCCTCACTGATAAAGACAGTGCCATTTTTTAACACTGGGATTACCCCAGAGAGGATGACAGCTGAGGATTATGTCCTCCAGAAAATAAGAAAGCAAGAGATACATATAAAGAAATGCCTGCATGTGACAGCACTAGGTAGCCTTAGCCTTATGAGTATTCTGAAAAAAAAGGGCAAATCAGTAATTAAGAGAAAATATATATATATAATTTCCTGATGCATGGCATTTATTTAAAAGGCAAATGAACTCTATTAATTGCTTAATGCAAGAGGTGTTGTTTCTTTTTAACAACCATATTTTTGTAATACTTTAAAACTTATGTGATGGCCAAGTGCCCGGTTATTTTGAACAATAATCCATGAAATATCACCAGGTCACGTATGAACTAGTGGTTCAAATACCAAACTGAGGACTAAAATAGAGATGATTTAAATTTTATGACTTCATGAGTGCAGCAATGATTTATTTTTTGGCACAGAGAGTACAGAGAGAACAATCCTCTACTTTTGTTTGTTCATTTTCAGTTTTGGTGAAACTGATTCCATTATGGAAAAATTTTATAAAGTATTCTAACTGCTTTCAATGTCTATACTAGTCCTTGGTCATATTAAGCATCTTCAAGAACTAGATTAAACCAGGTGCAGTGGTGCAAACCTGTAATCCTAGCAGCTTGGGAGGCTGAGAAAGGAGGATTATTAGTTAAAGGTCAGCCTCAGCAACTTTGTGAGCCCCTAAGCAACTTAATAAGACCCTATCTCAAATAAAAAAATAAAAAGGACTGGGGATGTAGCTCAGTGGTAACATGCCTGTGGGTTAAATCTCCAGTACCAAAAAAAGAAAGAAAGAAAAGAAACTGTATTAATTTTTTCAGTAACTACTGTTTAATATTCTAATTCTACAGATCTTTCTATCAATTTAAAATAATATCCTTAGTTGTATCAAAATGATATTTTTCTATTAGCTTGGCTGTAGAATTTCTTGATTGATAACATGAAAAATTGGGTTATGTGTTGTTTTGTTTTAAGATGACTACTAAGACAAAATGTTACTAACACTGAAATTTTCCACTATATAAAAATAGCTAACATTTGACTTTAGTGTATACAAGTGCTGGACTAGGACTTTGATATACATTAGCACATTTAACTTTATAACAATCTGATAAATTAAGCACTATTATTATCATTCTATTTTACAAATGAGTTAACTAAGACACGAAGATAGTAAATGACTTGTCCAAAGACACACATCTGGGGCTGCAGCAGTGGCTCAGTGGTGACAACGCTTGCCTGGCATGTGCAAGTACGTGTGTTCAAACCCCAGCACCATGTACACAACAGTCTCCAAGCAATTAAGGCCACATGAAAAACTAAATAAAATTAATTCTCTCTCTCTCTCTCTCTCTCTCTCTCTCTCTCACTGTCCCACTCTCTTAAAAAAAACAGAAAGAAAGAAAAAGACACACAGCTAATTATTGTAACAGGCACCATATCTGAACTGCAGTGGAAGATTCTAATTAGAGTTCCAGCAGCCAAGCCCCTGGACACTAGGGTGGGCTGCTCTTACTGAGCTCGCACACTACAATTCACAGCACATAACTTGCAGGAAATGACTTGGTCCAGTTAACAAACAGTTGGCTAAGGCAGGTCCCCTATGAAGCAGCAAGCACCAGTCCATGAGGAGAACCTATACTGAACTCCAAGATGACTTAAGTCAATCCACAGATAGTTATTTATAGCATGAAAAAAGAAGAGAGAAGAGATGGCAGGCAAAGCCAAGAAAACAGGCTTCATGTCAAAAAGAGAAAGAAGATATTCAGGATTAGATGAAAAGAAACAAATATATCAACCTTATATTATGGTTTTTCTACATTTATCTCAAAATTTAACCATTTGCCTACTTTAAACATTCTTTCTTAAGTTACTATACGTAAAAAGATAAAATCCCCAGCATCAAGAAGACCAATTTAGCAAAACATACTCATAGAGCAAAAATAATTTTGTGATAGATGAAAATACAAATGTAAATCTCAGTATACATATTAAAATAATAGTACAATAACTACTATGTCTCTAAAACAAAATTATAAAAATATCATAAAATGAATCAAATAATGCTAGAATTTTCCTCATTGAGTTCTTCACCCATACTGTGATAATAGTTTGTTTTCCTCCAGGCTTTGGATTCTGTGGAATGACTAAACATTACTTGTTCTAGAGATTAAATAATGAACAAAACAAAAAACAATTTAAGAATTGGTGGTACACTTGGGCATAAACCTTCGCTTTCTGCTAGAGTGCAGGAGACATTGCTGTCAGAGGGGCACCCCTTCTATGCCCAATGCTGGGTTGGGTGTTTTGCATAATTTGTCAGATCTGAGCATCACAACATGGAGACCATGTCATCACCCTTATTTCACAGTATAGGAAACTGAAGCCCAGAGAGGTTAACTGACTCATCAAAGACCCAGCTGGGCAAGTAGCAGTGATGAGAATTGGATTCAGATGTCTGACTTAGAAGACAATGGGGTTCCCTCCAGAATATATAAAAATTATAGTTTTGGAAG
Organism: Aplodontia rufa; assembly: GCA_004027875.1. Lineage (NCBI taxonomy): Eukaryota > Metazoa > Chordata > Mammalia > Rodentia > Aplodontiidae > Aplodontia > Aplodontia rufa. The sequence goes on along the minus strand of PVKS010042842.1, from coordinate 3,907 downwards.
TTTAATTTCCTCCTCTCTGAAAGACAAGAAGAGTCTCAAAATGCAGCTGCAGAAAGCCTAGTGGACAGAGCTAAGGCCTAGGTTAAGGAAGGGAAGTTCCTCACCCAGGGAGGGTGGAGAAGCCTCAGTATCTTCAGAAAAACCAGGCCTATCACCTTTGGAGACCCAGGTGGTTTTCTGACCATTGAGGAATGTCAAGTGGCCACTTATGCAAGTGGCCACTGTAAGCCAAGCTCCAGCTATCATGGAGGCACAGGTAACAGATGATATTTATGAAAGGCTCACAGGAGAGATAAAATGACTCCCTTATCAACAGACTTATAACTGAGACTATTGCTTCATGTTTTGCCCTACCACTATATTTGAAGGCATTAAGAAAGATTAGGGTCTAAGGACCTGGATGTGACAGATTGTAGACCAATTCTGCCAAAGAAAATATCAGGAAATCCATTCCATTCACAATAACTGCAAAAAGAATAAAATACTTGGGCATTAATCTAACAAAAGATATAAAAGACCTCTACAATGAAAACTATCAAACATTTAAAAAAGAAATTGAAGAAGACTTCAAAAGATGGAAAAACATTTAATCTTCTTGGTTGGGCAGAATCCATATAACTAAAATGGCCATTCTACTGAAAGTACTGTACAGATTCAATGTAACCCCCATCAAAATACAAATGATATTCTTCATGGATATAGAAAATGCAATTCTCAAATTCTGTGGGATAAAAATAAACCCAGAAAAGTCAAAATACTACTAAGGAAGAAAGATGAAGCAGGTGGATTTGCAATACTAGATCTAAAACTATACTACAGAACTGTAGTAACAAAAACAGCATGGTACTGATAGCAAAACAGACATAAAGACCAATGGAACAGACTAGAAGATAGTGAGACAAACCCACAAATCTTTAACCATCTGATATTTGACAAAGGGGCAAAAATATATCATGGAACAAAGACAGCCTGTTCAACAAATGGTGCTGGACAAACTGGACAGCCACATGCAGACAACTGAAATTAGATCCTTATCTCTCACCCTGCACAAGAATCAAATCAAAAGGAATTAGAAATTAAACCAGCAACTGTACAATTACTAGAAGAAAAAACAGGATCAGCACTCCTTCACATCTGTATAGGCACTTCCTTCCTTAAGGAAAAAATTTTGCTAAGTGAAGTATCCCAAACTCAGAGACTCAAAGGCCAAATTTTTCTCTCATTTGTGGATGCTAGAATATAAGCAGAATCAGTACATTAGATGGCTAACCTAACAATTACCTCATCATGTATGAATCCTTACATGATCATGGGGAACTGTGCTAAGATTCCTGGGGGATGTAGAGAGGGCGGAAGAGAATAGGAAGGACATCAAGGTGACCAGAGGGAGGTAGTATGGGAGAATCTAATCCAAGGGAAACCTCTGACTTCCACGAGAAGTCCAATTAACTTGGGTTTTAAGTAAAGTGAAACATGGAACCATGGGGAACCCAAAGCGGGGAAACCATGGTCTGGCACCAATATTGGCTTGCTCTGTCATTACACTTTTGTTCTTGACTGTTTGATGATGAACCCCTCCTAGTTGTAAGACCATATTTATCGAATAAAATATTTTTTTAAAAAAAGACTCCTACAGTGCAAGAACGAAAGCCAAAAATCAATGAGTGGCATGCCATTAAACTTAAAAGCTTCTGCACAGCTAAAGAATGAGTCAAAAGACAAACTACAGAATAGGAGAAAATCATTGCCTGCTACACCCCTGACAGGGGACTAATATGCAGAATATACCAAGAAGTCAAAAAATTTAACACCAAAAACACCTGGGGGGACACCTCATATTCAAATCATAACAGATTACAAACTCAGGGTATTTTCAAGTCCTCCTAAATTGAGAAGGCAGTTTTGGGAAAACTACAACTATCATATCAACACAATAAAAATTGCCTTTATTGGAACCAATCTGAAAAGATTCATATTTGGGATGAGGATATGGGATTTGCCCCAGAGATTCCCCAAGAAATGTGTACAACAAATAATGGACTTGGATTAAAAATATGCAGAAGTCTTCAGCATATGTGTTTGCACATAGTATACCTTTAAAAATTACTGTAAGGGGATGATGTGATTGCCCAGTGGTTATAGTGCTTGCATAGCATGTGTAAGTATACAGGTTTGAACCCCAGCACCATGTACATAACAAAGTGTCAGAGCAACGAAAGTCACATGAAAAAACTAAAGTTGATTCTCTCTCTTTCTTTCTCTCTCTCTCTCTCTCTCTCCTTCTTTCTTAAAAAATTACTTTGAAATTAGGGCTGGGGATGTAGTTCAGTGATAGAACTTTTGTCTACCATGCACAAGATCCTGAGTTCACTTCCCATTTATGGAAAAAACAAACAAAAACCTTGAAATTATATTACCATTCCTTCCAATCTGATTCCACTATGGGTTATTTCTAGCTGCAATATCTGTATAATCAAGAGTAGCATGCTATCTATCAATCCATGTCACTTTTCCCTTTGACTTTGAGATAATGTTCATTTAAGGCATAATCACTCTTCATGGACAAATCATTGTCAATTAATGATGTATTTGATGTGTTCCTTGAATTTTTTTTATGCCATTGGTTTTGTGAGACCCAAGTGTTCCATGACACATCTGTTAAAATAACACTCTATTCACAATATATTTTAGGTACATTTTTAGCAGGGTAAGTAAAACATTTCTAATCTTATACTTACTCTACAAAAATACAACTCAAATTGAAGGAAAATACTATTTGGTATAGTAGTCTTAGGTCACAGATTCTTCCTGAACATTGTGGGAAACTGCAAAGTATTTTTAGTTAATGCATTTAGAGTTTAAAACATTTTATGCATGAAAAAATAAGGTTATCTGGCATATCATTCTGCTTTAAAGACTAAAAGATATTTCATAAGGTGGTTAATGAAAATAAGTGGGAATGATAGGCAATTATTTCATTTTAAAGGAAGAATGGAAACAAGAGATCATAAAAACACTGTAGACTAGGCATTGTGTTTCAGTGTTATGGCAAAGGATTTTATTTTAACAATACTCCTTATGATCATTTTCTCCCTTAAATCACCACACATATTTTAATGGTAATATTTTTATAAACTGAAGCTGTACAAGTTTCAATTCTGTCACTATTGTGGATAACAGTCTTCTTTTAAAACTGATACATAAAAACTACTTATTTGGAGGGTACTATGTGATATTTCAATACATGTATAGATTATATAATGTTCAAATCAGGGCAAACTTGTCTCCTCAAATGTTTGTCATCTCTTTATGGTAAAACATTCAAAATCCTTTCTTCAGAGATTTTTTTTAAACATAGTACATTATCACTACCTATGGCCCCCTAGTATGCAACAGAACACCATAACTTCTTTCTCCAAACTATAACTTAGTACTCATTGATCAATCTGTCCTATACTTCCCTCCTACTATTCTCCCCAGCCAATTTGAGAGTACCATTCTACTCTCAGATGATCATGAGTATATGAAAATATATCAAATTTAAAGTAAAGCTTATATACTTTTCCATATAATGGAGAATAAAAGATCATCCCAGTTTATTTGAGCAAAAACCAAATAGGGATATAGATTTAACTCTGAAAGAAAAGCACTAATATATAGCTTAATTAAATAAGAAAATTTCAAAAGTATAAGCTTTCCAACATTCACAAACTTCTCAAGGATTCAAATCTAAAAGTCTTTTATTAAATAGAAAATCTTAATAATAAAGGTTAGCTACACCAAGGCAAACTAGAGAATTTCTGGGAACTAAGGGAAGAGTCATATCCACACTAGGTTAAATCAAACCATGTAATTTGACTTAGCATACCCAAATCATTCCACAGGGGACTCAAACCTCTGATACTCC